>OZ029920.1:1154571-1237071 GCA_964023275.1 Norana najaformis | reverse complement strand
CAATATAACACCAACTATTCTGGCTCTTCCTCATGGTATACCCCTCCCATTGCATTGACTAATATTCTCACTCTTAGCCAGTAAGTTCACGATCACTTTAAACAATTATTAAATTGATATATACTAATATTCAGAATTGCTTTTACAACTATGTTACTCTACGAAGTGTATAAACTTTTGTTACTTGTGTTTCTTCAGCTGTTGACCCTACATTATCGCCAGTTTAGTAAAACTATGATAATATGGGTTGACTGAACTTTTGCGGGTCTACTGGACCCTTTTATATATATATATATATATATATATATATATATATATATATATATATATATATATATATATATATATATATATATATATATATATATATATATATATATATATATATATATATATATATATATATATATATATATATATATATATATATATATATATATATATATATATATATATATATATAACCCTATGCCTATGCCTATAACTATGCCTATGACTATGCATATATATATATATATATATATATATATATATATATATATATATATATATATATATATATATATATATATATATATATATATATATATATATATATATATATATATATATATATATATATATATATATATATATATATAATATATATATATATATATATATATATATATATATATATATATATGCATAGTCATAGGCATAGTTATAGGCATAGGCATAGGGTTGCGTAGCGGGTCGGTGAAGCACAAAGAAACTACCATTCGGGTAAGAAACAACACGTCTCATCCTTTTTAGTCAGTCTTCCAGCCTGTCGAGCGTCAAGGATTTCGGCCGATTATGTCCAAAGAAGTGTTATTCGGAATGCGCCTTTAATATCTAACATGAATATGGATGTAATTGTCATGGAGATTTTAATCGACGCATCAACCCGACGGTCGGTCAGAAGCAGATGGAGTTGATGTTGAGATGTTTATTCGAATTCATTGCATTATACAGCGTATCGTCTATGTGTAGGTCAATCCATCGATTTTTGGTTGACAAAATCTGTCCACTGACCACTGATTACTCTCGCATTGACTACAGCCGTTCGGTTCAGCGATTGAACTCTGGTGTTCCTCTCCAGCATTCCTCTACTCATTCGATTTGTTTATGCTGCTATCAGTATGAGTGTTAACGGATTAAGTGTAGCGAGGAATTTATGGCGAGGTAACTGGCTGCCAATACATAGGACTACGAATGACTGGACTTGAGTGGTAACCGTATGGTTCTTAAGACACACTCTGTGTGATTATGTATGTATACATATAGGAATATAAATAAATAAATAAATATTATATATGTCTGTATGTGCATATGTATGTATATATGTATGTCTGTATGCTTCATGTATGTGTGTATATATGCATGCATGTATGTAGTCAACTGGACTATTCAACATTGAATAAATCAATATTGGCATTTAAAGTCATTGGCTACGACAACATGAGCAGTCTCTAACACTATTCCTTATCTGATAAGGCGTGTTATCTGTACGCAGAGGTTCTGCCTAAGCCTATCAGCAGGATGCAACAGTAGCAAGGTAGCGAGGCTGAGCTGTTGCAAGAAACCAAGGCAGTCAGCAGTAACTGAGAATCAATATCAGTTGCATACACTGACCTAATTTAACAGACGCCGTATCAAATAAGATCGTGTTGCGATTACTACACAAAGTAAGAGATGTTTTTATTTATTTTGCCTGAGTCTTAACTAGTGCTTGATATGTTAAAGCCATACATTCCACTGTGATATTTGGAGTTGGAATTGCGCACTATTTTGTAGGCTAAATGTAGCGTTGCGGCGATGTCAGAGGCTTTCAAAGACTGTATATTTTCACTATAGATATGCACGACAAGAGGTGCTGTGCAAAGTCAAGTCTTGGCGTTGGTTGGAGAATACTTTAAGTTAATTTGCTCTTTTGTCAATTTATCTTAGAAAATACAAGTAGGCCTAATTTATTTATTGGACTAAAGCAAATCTAACAACGAAGAACTTGAACTCGAAAGTAAAAAATGAAGAAGCTTTGGGAAATTAAACGACATAATTCCATTGACGCAGAATAATATTACTCAGCAAATTATGAACGAAGATTCGCTGAAAATTGTAACTGTAATCGCAAACTCGAGATTTCTAAAGTGCTCAACGAAGCTGAGTCGCGAGAACCAGCTTATTCACAGGCGCTCAATTAAAATAAAATCGCGAGGTTAGAGGGTTATAGACGGTTCCGGCTCATGATCCAAGAGTCAGGCAAGCAGATAGTCAGACGACTACAGTTGATGGTGACTGAAATTGGAGCGACAGAATAGAAAAGGAGAAGAAGAAGGTTCAGGATGGAGCAGTGGAAGTCTAATGTTTTCAGTCTTTTGTGAAAGACCAGTGTAGAAATTGCAAAGGATGAAGTGATGGCGAATTCGTATGATTGGTCAGATAATTGTCGTAATACTGGTGGAAGTTTATTTCAGAGGGAGGAGCAGTTATGGCTACGCAGCGATTTCTCAAAGTTTAAGAATGACGTGCGGGAAGATAGAGAAGTGTCAGGCCAGAAGAGGAGCGGGTTGAACAGAGTTGTTGGATTATAAATAAGTAACAAAATATGATGATTTGGAGGATTCAATTGTATTGTTGGTAAATGATAGGACTGTGTACTCTATTCGTTCAGGTATTTTAAGCCAGTGAGTTGATTTGAGAACAGGAGTTATGTGATGGTGTTCCGAAGATTTGGTGACTACACGAGCGAGAGCCTACATTATTGCTTGAAGGCGTTTTATATGGGTGGTGTCTGTATTCGGGAAAACTGCAATTCAGTAGTCTAGTTTTAACATGGATTATAGATGGGACGATGTTAGCTGCTATTTTGAAGTCAAGCAAAGGGCGAATTCTGTAAGTGTCATTGGTAACTTTTTTTCGTGCTGATGTTTAATGCACAAGGCAACAACCGAGGACGCACCAAAGTAAAGTCGCAATCAGATCAATATCCAGAATATAATTCCACTAAGACAAAGATACAGCTTGCGGTGGATCAGCAAAATCAAATAGGTTAAGTTGAAAACAAAGTGACACAAGTGACTGAGCAGAATGGACAGATAAATGAAGAGAGTTACAGAATCTAGTTATGGACTTGCAAAGAAGGAAAGATGCGTTGATGCTATACTCCTGTATATGCTTGTTACAAAGAGATTCTTCTGCGCAGCTTTTGCTAAATAATAGTACCAGTATCGAGTGCTTAACGTCATCTTATTGCCGTAAGGGATATTTACATTTACCACACATTGATGTAATTTATCGTGAAACCGTCGACCTTACAAAAATACAGAAGTAATCAATCGATGGTCGTAATTAACATTTACCAGCGAATTTTTATGTATATTGTGCAAAGTCAAGTCATGGCGTTGGTTGGAGAATACTTTAAGTTAATTTGCTCTTTTGTCAATTTATCTTAGAAAATACAAGTAGGCCTAATTTATTTATTGGACTAAAGCAAATCTAACAACGAAGAACTTGAACTCGAAAGTAAAAAATGAAGAAGCTTTGGGAAATTAAACGACATAATTCCATTGACGCAGAATAATATTACTCAGCAAATGATGAACGAAGATTCGCTGAAAATTGTAATCGTAATCGCAAACTCGAGATTTCTAAAGTGCTCAACGAAGCTGAGTCGCGAGAACCAGCTTATTCACAGGCGCTCAATTAAAACAAAATCGCGAGGCAAGAGGGTTATAAATGGTTCCGGCTCAAGATCCAAGAGTCAGGGAAGCACATAGTCAGACGACTACGGTTGATGGTGACTGAAATTGGAGCGACAAAATAGAAAGGGGAAGAAGAAGGTTCAGGATGGAGCAGTGGAAGTGGATTGTTTTCAGTCTTGTGTGAAAGACCAGTGCAGAAATTGTAAACGATGAAGTGATGGCGAATTCGTATGATTGGTCAGATAATTGTCGTAATTCTGGTGGGAGTTTATTCCAGGGGGAGGAGCAGTTATGGCTATGCAGCGATTTCTCAAAGTTTAAGAATGACGTGCGGGAAGGGTTAGGGTTACGTAATTAACTAAGTAACTCAATTAAGTCAGAATAAAAAAGTAACCCATTTATTGTAGTGACCAGATTGTAAACATGGAAACATACCCTGTACTCGTTATATAGGCTTCAGAATTAGTACAACCATGGGTTTTTGTAGAGTTATCCAGTAACTCAAATTGTATTGCGTATATATATCTATATAATGATAGAGGATGCTCTGCTATGGTTGTTACGTCACATCAGCCACCCAAAAATTCCACTTGATAGCAGGGTCAACCAATGACTACATTAATTTACAAGCAGAATAGCAGCGGTCACCAGCGTTTTAATGAATCACAATCCTTGTGACTGAATAGTGTTCGTATGAAGAAATGTAATATTTTATTATTACAAAGGTGAGGCAGATATGCAGATGACTACGGTGGATGGAAAAATTCTATTTGCTCTTCATAATGTGTCCTAATATGTTTCTGGTTTCAATGCGCACTGTTCTGGACTTTGTAAAGGGGAGTTGTCATATTTACGTTGTATTGCATTACATCATCTAGAACTTTAACCTACGAGGGCCATTGATGTTTACTTTGCACTTGAATTATCTATCTTCTTGTTAAAGATAGGAAAACATGTCATCACTTTAATTGATTAATGCAAAAACAAACTTTCATAGTTTAAACTCAACTACATAGTACAAAAGGCACTTGTAAACCAGCGGATATGAAGCATAAATACCTTCCAATCTTACTACTCGTTATGTAAAACCAAGCCTCAAGTGACCCTTCATTATAATATATACTACGCTTGGTGACCCATCCAAGTATCAAATGAGATCGATTACATATAACCTTGATGCACCTGTCAACGTTATATTCAGAATACAAAGAACTTCCTTGCATTTTGCAGGGAAGGAAGGAGTATACCGTAAGGAGCATTAAATCCGCCACTGTCGTTTAGGACATATTGTTGGGTAGCGGACCATTGAAGCACAAGGATAAGAACTAGCACAGGTTATCCCCTTTAGCCTGTCTTCCGGCCTCTGAGGCCTTACGATCGGTTCTTTCCAAGAAGTGTTATTCGGAATCCGGGTTTTATACCGGACACAGATACGTGTATCCTGGAGACGGGAACAGAAGAGTCCATTCGACAGCAGGACAAATGAAGTAGTTGATTCGAGTTGTTAATTTCATTGCATCGCATAGTGTATCCTCTCCCTGTATCCATCTATCGTTTGTTCTGAACTTTGATCACTGGTTACCCCAGAGTTGACCACAGCTGTCCGCTTCTGCGTTGACTTCAGTGTTCCTCTGCAACGTTCTTTGTCTTGCTCGACCTGCTTATGCTGCTCTGTGTATGATTCACACAGCTTTATGTGAAACGAAGAATTCACGGGGAGATGATATGGCTGTAAATATATGGATCTACGAATGACTGGTCTTGACTAGTAACGGTATGCCTAGTGTTGAAGTGCTGCAGTGCTCTAACGTTGTTTAGTTCCTAAGACATACGTTTACGTATTATACTGTAATCGGAAATTTGTGAAGCGCCTGCTCAAGAGAAATTATGTTAAGTGTCATTAAGAACAGAATAGTGTCCTGTAAGTGAACATAGCTCATATAATTAAAAGTCAACTAGAAGAGTCACCAGTGGCAAGATCGCGCACACACGCAAAGCCATACCAACAGATTCCCAACTAGAGTTGAAAGATGATGGCATGTTCTGAGGTCCCTAAGTTCCTGAAGCACGTAGCACCAAGGATGAGGAATGACGATGGGCGATGTGATCCGCCGCCGATGGCACACGGTTGTCTCAAGGTCCAACAGTTCCTCGCAGATGGAAATCGACGCGACGTTCAGATATTCCCCGATCCGAAGGATATACGCAGGACGGACATGTATTCATCGCCCCTCCGGCCGTTAGGTTGTTAAGCCGTTAGTTAGTTGAACCGTTCCGTGGCTGACAGTCGGAGCCGCTCCTAAGACTTTCTTCGCCCTTCCTCCACCGAACCAAATTCCCGGCGTAGACGGCATGCGTTGGTCTGAAGGTCCGAGGCTCGATAGCCCTGACAGCTGGAAGCCGTCTAACGGTCTTTTCTATTAATATTAGATCACCCTTGCAGTACACACCTGTAAATTATTTTAATCGAAATTAGATAATCATTATTTTGTTAAGTCGTCTTAAACTTCGCCAATGCCTTTTCATAGTGTTGCCAGACCCAGGCCTGGATAAAGGAGGAGGGCCACGTCAACGCCTTGATGACATAAGATGTCGTTAAACACTGGCACTACTACTATTATTAAAACTTTATGCGTGAGGAAAGGTTGAAGTCAGCGACCCTGGCAGCCATAAGATGTCGCTACACATTCGATTGTTACTAATTAATGCCTGACCATGAAAGTTGTGTGAAATATTTTTCAATCAACGTCAACGGCCTTTGATGTCATAAGATATCGTTAAAAACTCGAACTACTACTAATCGTTCCAGTGTGCAGAATAAACACGTCCCTTGAAGGGTAAATTCGCCGTGAGCGGCTCTTGCAGCCACCAGATGTCATTAAGCAATGACTAATGCCAGGCTAATCGCAGCATCTGGAGATTATCATCAAAGTGCGTCATCTAACTGTGCCCTGGAAAAAGGACGCATTGACTTTTCATAAGACTTCGTTGTCCAGGAACGTAGCGAAAGACATCTGTCTCAGAATAACGGCGGTAGTTCTAGAGTTACGAGGTGTAGAACTTGATGAAGATAAACCCGCAGTAGAGTAGGAACATAAAAGGGAACGACTAAAGCCGGTAAGAAACGTAAAGATCATCCGGCGACCGCGGAAAAGCATGGACGAGACATAGCCTTACAGCTTTGCCTTCCTTAAAGAAGCGGCCAGTCACGGATCTTCATTTGAGAAAACTTAATATCACGGGGCAGAGGTGATACGAAGCGAAATTAATGTAGAGATGTTGGTGATCAACGATTGTAAAATGAGATATACGTGTACATATAATCTTGTGAAATAAGTTTATATGTGTCTAAGCGTAGCCTAATAATCACAGTACATCGTGTTCAGCAACATTGCACACGGTTGACAGTTGATGTCGACCGTAACTTTTCTTTAAACAAATCTTTAGCGGATATGAATTTTCTTGTATTTACAGCTTTTAACGAAAAAAATATATAAAAAAAACGGTTATACTAAGTTAAGGCAACGTCGACGTCACGGCCTCGGCAGCCGTAGGAAGTCATTATTAATAGCGAATACTATTTATATTCGGCTACGTTTAGAGTTTTGACACACTTAAATCGCTTTTCTCGTTTTTTCTACGGCTCATTTTTCTCAGGCCCGAGTGTTAGATTAAATTAGAAAGGTTAGGTAACGTTGTTTTCAACGGCCGTGGCAGCCACAAGTCGTTGAACGCTAGATTCTATTTATAATGTAAGGTTATATTTGGACACCTTTTAATCATGTTTATTTCAGTTTATATATAACATTTTTGGTCACTCGATACAAACTCAGTACCAGTGTTTGGAGTCAACGGCCCTGGGTGTCACAAGATGACGTTAAATAATGGAAACTACTACTAATCTTACATTTTTGATAAATCGTTTTGCAAAATCTTCCACTGCCCTTAGTCGGTTGGTGGAAGTTCGAGGCCTGGATAAAATAGGAGGGCAACGCAAATTGTCTTATTCATAATATGTCCAAAATGAATCCGTTTTTTTATCAGACCTCTTCATTCCTCTTCTTGGCGGATATGAGCTCCAGATGTCAGTTTATAAAGATCGGAAATTGCGATGATTCGCCGTCTGGAGGACAAGACCCTGTTCCTCGTCGTCGGTTAGACTAAGAGCGTTAGGCAACATGAGTATTAACGGCCCGGGCAGCCGTAAGCCAGTATACGCTCGATTCTATTAATTTATTAATTTTATGCCATTTTCTCGCCAATGAAGTTTAATAGATTCTATTATTTGTATTAATCTTCCTTCGAGAGATCGGCAGGAATGGCACGGAACGGAATTTAGCATCTATCGAAGGTATAAGGGGTAGTGATGGGGGGGGGGGGTGACTCAGGGCATAGGACTCGGTTAGTCACCCCGATTCCTCCAAGTAACATACAATTCCTGAGTTCTACACAATGTTTAAGGACATCATAGTTTCATCAAGGCCTATCGGGTTCTACTGTAGAGTGTATAAAACACCATTTAAATGCGTCTAAGCATAACCTAATATTCTTAGGCCAATTGACGTCGACCGCAACTTATCTTACAACAAATCGTTTGCGGATATGAGCTCCGGTGTATTTCACCTCTTATAACTATTTAAATGTATAAATGGACGCCTATAGTAAGGTAAAGTAGGGTCGACTTTAACCACCCTTTAACCAGACGACACTCAGGCGTTCGCTCATGGCCCAGCGGAAGAGGCTTCCTCTCTGGTTGAGAGGATTCTTGACGCAACATCAGCCCTTGGTCTCTGGATGTCCTCTAATTGCCTCCGACTGAATTCTGCTAAGACCCAGTTCATCTGGCTTGGTGGTCGTGCACAGCTTTCTAAGATTGATTCATCATCCTTACGCCAGAGGTTTCCGGACATACTATTCTGTTCCAAAGTCCGTGATCTTGGGGTTGTTCTGGACAGGGAACTCTCCTTGACCGATCATGTTAACAGTGTCTCCCGCTCATGCTTTTACCACCTTCGTCAGCTTCGTACCATCCGCCGCTCCCTCTCCTTTCATGCCGTTACTACTCTAATTCAAGCCCTTATCTGCACCAGGGTGGACTTTGGTAACGCTATCTTTGCTGGACTCTCACTTGCCAATATTTCCAAGCTTCAGTCTATTCTCAATGCTGCTGCCAGTCTTATTGGAGGCGTCCCCAAGTATGTCCATATAGATTCCTTTATGCGGGACACTCTGCACTGGCTTCCCATTCAGCAGCGTATCCAGTTCAAGATCCTAACGCTTATGCGTAATTGTCTCGTTGGCTCTGCTCCATCATATCTTAGGGATTTCTGCATTTCGGCCTCCTTGGTTCCAGGCCGTAGCACTCTCCGGTCGGCCTCCCTTGGACTCCTGATTGTCCCTCGTATGCGCACTGCTAGAGCTCAGTCTAGAAGCTTTGCCTATGTTGGACCCAATAGCTGGAATCGCCTTTCCCGAGAACTCCGACTTGAATTCCTCAGTTTGTCTCTTCCTCAGTTTCGCAAGCGCCTGAAGTCTGTATTATTTGACAATGGTCTCACTGGTTCGGGTCTGGAGCGCCTCTGATGAGTCTATTCTTGAAGTGGCGCTTTATAAATGTCATATTACAATTACAATTACATTGTACCCCGTTCTTGTACGTCTGCTCGGGCGGGCCGCGTCTTCTCCACTGTGGGACCGTCTCTCTGAAACATTTCAACCAGACATCCGATCCCTTGCCTGTTCAACAGTTCAGGAAACATTTTCTACCATTCTCAAGATGTTCCTATTTAGAGACCGTTAGGTAGCCGTGCTGCAGCGCCTTTGTAAGTTACTTAAAAGGCGCTTTACAAATTTATTGATACATATATACATACATGCATACATTGTTCCTCTCACTCGACCTGCATATGTTGCTATGAATCATACGGCTCTAAGTGAAGCGAGGAATTTATGGCGAGAGAGCTGGCCGCTAATACATAGTGCTGCAACTGACTTGAACAGTAATGTCAGCATGTCGAGTGCTGCAGTCCTACAGTGCCGAAACCTTATTTCGTTCCTATGACACAAGCTTTATGTATGCGTGCATATATGAATGTATGTACAGTATATATGTGTGTACGTATATATGCTTACGTGCGCGTATGTATGCATACAATTATGTATGTCTGTAATGTATGTATGTAGCAAATGGACGGCTCAGCATTGAATAAATCAATATTAACATTTAAAATCAATGAGGTTTCTGCTTAAGCATAAGTAGCGAAGGAGTCGAGTCTGAACAGTTTTAATAAACCAAAGCAGTCAGCAGCAACTGAGCTGCGCTGTATGTTGCATATCGTGACCTAATTTAACCGACGCCATATGAAAAGAAACTGTTGAGAAGAAGACACAAAGTAAAACAAGTTTTATTTCTTTTGCCTGAGTCCTAACTACCGCTTAATTTGTTGAATCCAAACACTCCACTGTGATATTTGGAGTTGGAATTACGGACTATTTTGTAGGCCTAAAATGCAGCGTTGCGACGATGTCAGAGTCTATGAAAGCCGCATATTTTGACGATGGGTATAAAATATCAAGAGGCACGATGCAAGTCAAATCAGGTTGAGTGATGGTTGGAGAATAATTTTATTTCATCCTATGGCTATTTGTTTTAGAACATACCAGTGATAACTTTTTTTGCCATAGGAAGTGTTGGTCTAGATATAAAACCGCGTACATTTACATCTAAGAACTTAAAATCGAAAGTGTAAATGAAGTCGTGGGAAACTAGGCCGTTAAATTACAATGACGCACTATAGTATTTCAGAGCAAGTGATGAACGACGATTAGCTGAAAATATGCTTACTTTAACTGCAAATGGCGAAGGGTATGAAATCTCGTTTGGCTCAAATCAAGCTCCTTCATTCAAGACGGAGAGAGTAAATGAGGCAATCAACCAAAATTTTAAGGTTTGAAGGTGGTCGTAAAAGTAGCGTTCGAAACAAATTGATTCAACCGCAAAATATGCAGAACAAAAGATTGTTGTTAAAGGTGTCCAAGTTATTGCCATTAGTATTCAATCCATTAGACGACATCGTACGGCAAAGGGCTGCTGTACGTGAGGATGTTGATTCGTACACCGACAGTAGCTAAATTCAAGATACATGAATATCGGGTTAGCACGGTCCGTACAAGGAGACCTTAAATGGCGTGGCGCCCATTCAAAGGGACAGTGGTGGTGAGGTATCTCACCCGATTAATTCACCATTAATTCACTAAGAAATGACCAGGGTCGAAACCATGACATCAATCTACAAAACGTGCACATTTACATTTATCTTCTGGCTACCAGAGCCATGACTTCTACTTTTCCTAATAGATCTTAGGTTTGTGAAATTGCTAGCGATTAGTTAGGATAGGTAGTTTCTGTTTAACGACGCTATGTGATGACAAAGATGATTTGCGTAGCTCTCCTTATTTATTCATACTTTAAACTGGCACCACCAGACTAGAGGCAATAGAAGAGTTTGCATGGGATCGAGAGAACATTATTAGTGGTTTCCATTGTCGACATAGGAATCTGGAAAGAATCTGTGTAAGTAGTCTAATTTGAAACACACGTGATAGAGAAAAGCGAGGCATTTACAGCGCCGAAGAAGTGAATTATTAGTTCTACCAAGTTTCTATGGACTTCTTGCGGCTGACTGAGTTATTAAAGTCGACCTTACTTTACCTAATAAAAAACCGACTTTTTACATTTTATTCGTTAAAATAAATGAATGACAAGGGTGTCCAAATCCGCTAACGATTTGTTGTAAGATAAGCTACGATCGACATCAACTGGTAGCCGGGGCTGCTGTTGCTAAACGCGTGGTACTTCGAATGGTAGGTTACGCTTAGACACCTTTAAATCGTTTATTCGAAAAGGTTATCTATTTCATATTTTCGTTCAAACTTTCTAGACATCAGTTCTAGGTAAAGCCTATTACCGTGACGTCGGAAAATATAGACGAAAACCGTCAGATGTCAGTAAACACTTTGCAGAGCCACGATTTGTACTTTGTGGGATGGGGTGAATCAAACCCGATTCTGTGCCCTGAGCCAACCACGTGACTGTACGTTCTACTTTCGACATAGGTTAAAATGGCCTTTCTGTACCATCTCTGCTTCGTAGTGTTCGCTAATCAAGACCTTACTACTCAACTGGAAAGGCGTTTATTATCTCTCCTAATAATTATTTGGAAACAACAATTTTCCATTATTTAACGACATCTTGTGACTGCCAGTGCCGTTGACCACGGGCTTTCCTCACTTGTAGGGATCGTATACATGTGCAGAGGGAGAGAGAGGAGAGAGAGAGGAGAGAGCGAAAGAGAGAGAGAGAGAGAGAGAGAGAGAGAGAGAGAAAGAGAGAGTGCGAGAGAGAGAGATGGCAAAATACAATTGAAACTGGCATCATCCAACTAAAGGCATTGGCGGAGTAATAGTAGTTCCAATGTTTAACAACATCTTATGGCATGAAAAGTTATATCTGACCATTATCCCCTTTAGTAGTTCCGCAGTTTAACGACAGCTTATGGCATCAAAGGCCGTTGCCGTCGCCCGTCTCCTTTATCCAGGCTTGGGACTGGCACTACCCACAAACAAGACATGGCGGAGTTTAACTAACATTTGTAGTTTCTCCGCCACTGCCTTGTTGGGGGTATGCCAGTCCCAAGCCTGGATAAAGGAGGAGGCGACGGCAACGGCCTTTGATGCCATAAGATGTCGTTAAACTGAGGAACTGCTACTAATCAGTTAACTTTTCAAACTGAAGTACTATAGGATATTAGGTCAATGTCAACGGCCATGACAGCCGTAAGATGTCACTAAACACTGTGGCCACACGCCATACAACAAATCGTCGATGGTGCTGAGCAACACCGAGTCAAGGTCAAGTAACTGCCTCAAAGAGGGAGGGAGGGATGGCTCTATGTCGAACTCCAGGAAACAGTCTTGCCGCAGTGTTTTGCTCATAATTGTCGTCGTTGTCATCATCATTGTTAATCCTTAAAAAATTTCCAAACATTTTACACGACAACTAAAAGCCTGTAGCATTCCAAGGATCATTTTATTCAAACTTTTCCGTGGTCATTGCAGACGTCTGTTTCCCTACATCGCTATCAGTGAAATATGTCAGCACCAACTGTTTCCTTACTGAAGAAAATCAAACGCTGGGTCTATGTTCCAGCACTTTAGAACAGTTTTGCAACTTAACAAGTAAATCCACTTTTTAACATCTCCCTATAGACCCAGTAAAGGCTGAGCCTGATCTTGTTCAAGAGCGTTGAGTGCTTAGCGACATCTTGTCGCTGCCATTGCAGTTTACTTTGACCTACGCTCCCGGAAAATTACGAAATCTAGGAATTTTTCAAAAAAATGAGCTATTTTTGCGGCTGGTGAAAACGATTTAAACGTGTCGAAAGAGCGCATACGACATGTGTTAGTGTATTAGACATCAGTTGCTCATTTGGGTCGTTCACGTCAACCTTATCCTAATTAATTAACATAGCGTCCAGTTGCATACATTCTAGAGGCATTTGAAATGTGGATATGGAGAAGACTGGCTAAAATCAATTGGAAGGATCATAAAACCAATGAGGAGGTGTTACACTTGGTACAAGAAGAAAGGACTCTGGTCAATACAATCAGGAGGAGACAAATGGTCACATACTGTGTAGAAATTCTCTCCAGAGGATAGTGATTGAAGGAAGAATTAAAGGAAAGAAGGTTCCAGGAAGACCAAGAAATATGCTGTTGGACTGGATGATGGATAAAGAAAGAAGATGAGGCTACAAAGAAGTTCAAGAAAGGGAACAGAACAGAGTAGAGTGGCGTCGTAAGACTATTGGACCTGCATAACGGCAAAACAACGAAGAAGCAGAAGTACACAGAGATATCATATAAAACTCAATATATAATATGAGGCTTAGGATGGTGTAAATGTAGATGTATACGTTTTTTTATGGCGACCGTAAGACTTCGACCCTGTTCATTTTTCATTTGATCGTGTGAGATCCTTCACTATCACCCTCGTTGAAAAAGTTTTCATGATTTTTAAGATCCCCGTGTACGGACCATACTAGGGCAAGATTAAAATCTCTGAAAGTAGTGACATGGGTATGCGAACCGGTATCCTCGTATCGCACAGAAACGTCTTGACGTAACTTACGCTTTAACCAACGTAGCTAACCAGGCCAGTAACAGAAGATGTTCAGCCTGTTGTTACTCAGGTTCATTCCTCAAGAAGCAGAAGCACAAGTTGGCTACAGCTACAGTGCATTACTTTACTTCAATATTGGTTGAAATATTTATATAAATTAATTATTAGGTCACGCAGAATGGCTTCGAGTGTTTTAGCTTCAACCAAATCTGCAACCCAGATTTTATTACTTCTCAACATATCTCAACCATATCTGTCTTAAACAGAACTCAGTAGTTAACCTTGATGCCAAATAATAACAATTAATTCAACTTTTATTTGGTTTCTCTCACTTTCATAGATTACGCGTGCGGTTTTATATTTTGTAAGATGATTGCTTTCCTTGTTGAAACAACTCATCATAATCAGGCTTCCCTACGTTAAGGGTTACTGTTGTTTGAAATTCAAAGTAAAATATTAAAATAGTAGAATCGGAAATCACAAACACGTGATTTCTGCAGCGCCAAAAGAAAGCTACATCGTGGAAACCAGCTTATTCTCAGTCAAAACAGGATCGATATGCAGGTGAGTCAGAATCGTTTCTTGGTCAAGAGTCAGGCAGGCAGGCAGACAGACGGCTCCTGTGGATGGTGTTTGGAACTGGAGCGGGACGGTAGATAAGTGGAAGAAGAGGTGTCGAAATAACCTTACTAAAAGAGAAAAAAATCAGCCACTTGAGCTATTCTCGAGAGACAGCCATAGATATGAAATGCTAACGACTTCACTTTTGCATCATAGGTATATGAGGGCGGTGGCGAGTCCTCTTCGTCGCCGCCAGATCTTCCCATTGACAATGTACCTTCAGTTTACTAATTTAATTGCAATGCGCACTTTATCACCTATATGCACTTTTTACCATTATACTAATTTTACAGCTGCGTTCGCTAGAGGACACATACATGTAACTTAGTAAATTTCGAAGCATTTTTCTGCTATAGCGGATAACTGAACGCCCGATCTCTCAGTTTACAGATCAGCACGTTAACCACTAGACTACGGCGCATCCACATCCTTACTAAACGAAAATGAAAGTGTTGTTTGATAAAAAAATCTTTTGATAGGGGGAAGTTTTGTGCGTAAGGACTTAGCATCTGCTATTCTTAGGTGACAGAGTAAACTGAATCAACTTGATGGAGACAAACTTTGACCATAAGGGCGTTTCTCGTTAGGACCGAATTGGTTAATAAGTGCTGACCGATGTTTTCAATGTCAATGGAGGCTACATCTCTAGACGTCAACAGAGTTGATGGTAAGCTAACATATCAGCCTTTTAGGCATATACATTCGCCACTGCCGTACTTGGTTGATGCCACTCCGAATCCGGGATGAAGATGGCCGACGCTAGGCATCCCTATAATGACGCAGCGTCTTTAACCAGGAAGTACACGCAACAACACACTGCTGTTATCACTTTAATAAAATTACAGGTTATAGTTTTTAGAAATTTGCTGTGTTGTCTAGAACGGTCCATACACTGGGATTTAAATGGCGTGGCTTCAATTCAAACGCACAGCGGTGGTGAAATATCTCAAACGATAAATTTATTGGTAAACGAACTGGGTTGAGGTCATAAAGTCGCTATTGAGAAAGTGTCAGAAGTTGAGGGTGTAGGAACATCCTTACTACTACTACTACTACTACTACTACTACTACTACTACTACTACTACTACTACTACTACTACCACTACTACCACTACTACTACTACCACTACAACTACTACCACTACTATTACTATTACTACTACCACGAAACCATTAAGCTAACCCGGTAAGGGTGAATTGAAACTAATTTACTTTTTTATCGCATTTCAGTCAATTTGCTTCATAACAGTTATTCATTTGAGTAAGACACTTCATTCAGCTGATTCTGTCCTTTTGCTGATGTGTACTTTGTGTTCATGTTATTATATAAACTTGAAAGAATTCATAAAGAGTAAAACAGAATGGCTAAGCGAACATATCGATCCAGACTTCGGACTTCTCGACGAATTACTGAAAAGCAGTGTGATATCGATGAAAGAAATGGGTCAGGTCAAGTGTCTTCCCGAGTCATTCGCCAGAAGCGAGAAACTGCTGGCCATAGTTCTGGGAAAAGACGTTCACGAGAAGTTCATCGAAGCACTAAGAAGCACTAAACAAGTACACTTGGCCAACTTCATCGTCGCAAAGGGAGGCAGGTGATCCAATTTTAGAATAAGGATCTTTGCTCGGTTCATTCAGTGGCAGCTTTGAGGCAAACTCAAAGCATATCTCAACTGGGTGGCCGTGAACGAATTGCCCTTTAACCTACAGTGGTCTCATCTAGCTGCAAATTGTAGTTTCATGCATTTTGAATCACAAGCAACTCCCTGTGTATTTACCAGACGGCAATGGGAACGCTCTTAAAATGTAACAAGGTAAACAGGCCTGCATTCACTGCGTAAAGAATCCTATGTTTATCCACAGCATAAGCAGGACAATTCTGTTTCAACTAGCTTACCCTCTGTAGTCTGACGTCGATTTCAACCATTGTTTTACAGCGGTTTAACGTTTTGCGATTTGATTACAATTTAATTTGGATTAGATTAGGTTAAATTACGTTTGACTAGGTTAGATTATGCTAAGTCAGATCAAGAGCCTGATTGGAATCGATTAGATTAAATTAAAACAAAATTGTCTTTACATACTTTGATGTACGATACAGTATAACCCTGACGTAACAGGTGAAAGCGACAATTGAATGTGTTTTAGAACGTAAGTCAATGTTCGGCGATGACTGGCCGTTGACAGATCACGAGATCCAAACTCTGGACACAAATCGTGGAGCGCTGGTAGATCTGATTGACCCCTGCCAGCTGGTTGGTATGCTATATTCCAAGAATGTCATTAACAACAGACAGATGGAAACCATTTATTCGAAGTTGACCAGTCACGAGAGAAACGATATGTTGCTTGACATAATGCGAAGAAAGGGTTTGAATGACTACAAACTGATGATCGTTTGTCTTCATGTAACGAACCAGAGTCATATTGCACAGATTCTTAATGACGGCGGAGGTAAGTTCAACCTATTCGTGTCAAACTCTGGACTATTCATTGCTATTATTACTAAAATAGGAGAAGCCAAGGACGAACTAAAACTTAACGATTAGAAAGGAACCAACTGCATTCGTCAGTCAATCAGAAAAGCCAAAACGTTGGCTCAAATATTTCAACTGTGGTGTGAAAGAGTACATTACTATCACAGTTACTGTTAGGTAAAGTACAGCTAGGCACGCTCTTGTGAGCTTCTAGGGCGGATATCTCTCCATCCAATTGTCCAGCCATGGTTTATCAAACTCGATTTTTTTATAAGATTCTATATTTCAGAGAGTTGAATCTCGAGCACGGTCCGTACACGTAGACCTTAAATGGCGTGGCCCCCATTCTAACGGGCAGCGGTGGTGAAGGATCTCACCCGATTAATTCATTGCAAAATGAGCAAGGTCGAGGCCATACTGTCGCTATAGAAAAACGCTTACTTTAATATTTACATGTCATATCGTTGCCAGACAGAGTCTTGTTTCGGTATTATGAAGTTAAAATGTCAAAGCTTAATGTTTCAGTGATTTTAGCGCTTCATACACATTTGGAAGCACCTGACGTTGAAGAGGCCGAGAAGAAAATCGCTGCAATGTTAACAACTATTCTTATCAACAAACCCTTGGAAGCATCTGATCGTATATTGGAACAGACGAAACTCAATCTGATAGATGCGAAAAGGGGCCACAGCGTCATTCTCTATATTCACATAAAGACTCTGGAAGAATTGACGTGCATAGAAGAAGGTTTGGCTTCAGGAAAACTCACAACGGATATTGCAGCGTTGTTTAACCAATTGCTGTCTAGTAAAAGCATTATCAGACTGAATAAAGTGTACATTGATCTTTCTGAAGACGCCTTCATCAAGGCGAGACAGCTATTATCAGGTAAGTAAAATCGTGTGTTGTCTGTTCTAGATTATTATGAGCAATACTGGCCATTGTTAGGTCTCGTTGCATTGATTCCAAAAAACGAAACACTGCTGACTTAAAACGATATAATAATATGTATTTCAGTAAAGATTTCGAGTTGTCTTCATTTTTTTGTTTCAGCAACACCTGTTTCGTAGTATAGGCCTTTCTGTAAATTAAAAAATATTATTGACCTGCTAAACATGAAACAGAATCCACAGAGTCAAGTAATTCAATACTGATTTTTCATTTAAATTATTTAGGTTACTATTTAAATCATTATATATTACAACAATAAATTATGTGAATCTTATTGTTAAAGGTCAGAAACAATTGAGAGATCAGTCTAAAACAGAGAAACAAGAAGACACGACGATGTATGAGATTGATGTAAGTTTTTAATGCTCAAGCCTTTCTGATAAAATTTTCAAGAACAATAACAATTGGTAGAGTCAGGAAAACTGTTGCAAACGGTCATGGTAGTGCAGGATAGGATAACAACAGTTTTTTAAGGCGGGCATCTCTCAAAAGTTTTAATGACTGGGAAAAGGTCGTCATAAATTTTTTGATGCAAACAGACGACAGAACAGTAGCTGCAATGACAAAAAAAACAAGTAGTACATTTTTCGGTGCACAGTTAAGTACGGTCTTTATAACTTCTGGACAGAAAGTAGTTGTAACACACACTTTGGAAGCTCTTTACGCTTTTTGCGACACCCATGTTAGAAAACTCAGCACCGCCAGTGTCAACTGAGAGATTCAGATATTTGTAATATAGGTCAATCAATAGTCATGAAATTTTTGTGTTTCAAGCTCAATGATCTTCCTCTTGAGATGATCGATATAATTCTACAGTGTCACCTGGTCTCCCATGCCATCACCTGACTGAGTCTTCTTTCAGCATGAAAGCGACCTGGGAATATGCAAATCTGAGTTTACACAGGACATTTTAATAGCGTCTCTTTAAGAGAAATAATCAGAGGCGTTAAACCGAACAGTTATTAAATGTCAATAAGAACAAACTGTTCATCAGCAACCAATTCTCAGATAACTTTGAATGCACATAATTGTGCAGTGAATTTCAAAGCCTTGGACCACCCACAGAGAACGCCAGAATGCCCAAAAGTGTTCTTGTGCGAAGCGCAAGAAGAACCAAATTGTCCGCTGATGGTATGAAGTAGAAGTCATCTCTACTGCTAGGCTCATACCTCATATAAGTCTAACATTCATAGATGAACACGTTAGTGGAAATGGTGAATGTAGCTTTATATTTAGAAATAAAGAACAAGACAATGAACGCTTTACAACTCTAAGTTAAGAAAACTATCAGGATGATAGTGGTTCTAGAGCATGGAGACATAACTAGCAGCCCCGCATTATAGTGCGAATAAGGGATCCTTCATACTTTACTGAGTAATTGATATTTACCTTCATACTTGTGTGTATACACGCCGTTCGTTTACGCTTATATGCATTGGGAATTTAAAAAAAAAATCTATTTTACAGCATTGGTTACGAACGCTCAAACAGGCATTTATATGAAAATTGGGATTAAATCAATCCTCGCAAACTTTGCCAATGACTCAATTATTCCCAATATTATAAGGCTAAATTACGAAAAGGTTATGTATGTATGTATGTATGTATGTATATATATATGTATATGTATATTGAAGTGTGTGTGTTGTCTAGGCCCATTCGTTCTTATACTGGTTTCATATACTGCGTAGACATGTGGCTGATAGGCACAGCCAAAAAGCTTTTTGTAGTTTAGCCATTAACCACTACTGGTGTGCAGCAAATAGTGCATTTTGGTAGCCAATTCCAACTGATTCGTAAACTATACATGTCAGGGCCATTGAAGTCTGTCTACCTTGCAACTGAATTATAATTTTGTTAAAGATAGGAAAACATTCCATCATGTTGATTTTTGTAAGATATCCCTTCATAGTTTAAAAGTGAGTCGTGATTTTAGTTACGACATACAAATGATGCATGTAAACCATATGAAGCCCAAATACCTGCTGAATCCCATATACAGCCCTATTACCTTCTGAATCTCATATGAAGCCCACATACCTTCTGAATCCCATATGAAGCCCTATTACCATCTGAATCCCATATAAAGCCCAAATACCTTCTGAATCCCATATAAAACCCAAATACCTTATAAATCTCATATGAAGCCCAAATACCTTCTGAATCCCATATGAAGCCCTATTACCATCTGAATCCCATATAAAGCCCAAATACCTTCTGAATCCCATATAAAACCCAAATACCTTATAAATCTCATATGAAGCCCAAATACCTTCTGAATCCCATATGAAGCCCTATTACCATCTGAATCCCATATAAAGCCCAAATACCTTCTGAATCCCATATAAAACCCAAATACCTTATAAATCTCATATGAAGCCCAAATACCTTCTGAATCCCATATGAAGCACTATTACCTTCTGAGTCCCATATAAAGCCCAAAATACCTTCTGAATTCCATATAAAACCCAAATACCTTCTGAATCTCATATGAAGCCCAAATACCTTCTGAATCCTATATGAAGCTCAATTACCTTCAGAATTCCATATGAAGCCCAAATACCATCTGAATTCCATTTGAAGCCCAACTACCTTCTGAATCCCATATGAAGCTCAAATACCTACTGAATCTTACAACATGTTATATAACACCACACCTAACCTTAGCATTCATTATGATACCTATGGCGGACGGTCACCCATTTAAGTAGTACAAAACCTCGATTATACTTCACCTGTCAACGTTATATTCAGAACACAAAGGATTCCTTGAATCTTGCAGGTTAGGAAAGCATGTGATTGTTACTCAGTGGTTCTGGGTTGTACGGCCTGGAGTCATGGAATTCGACCGGTTCTGTCCAAAAACGTGTTATTCGGAATGTAATTTTTATATCTGACATAAATATTAGTGTAGGTGTCATGGAGATCGGAACAGACTCGTCCATCCGCAGAATAGAAAGAGGAGTTGCTATTGATGTGTTTATTTAATTTCATTGCATCGTACAAAGTAATGTGCAAATGTATCCATCGACCGTTTGTTCACACAATTCTGACCCTTGACCACTGCCCCTTTGAGTTCGTTCAACTTCGATGTTCCTCTATAACATTCTTCTTCCTTATCGACCTGTTCATGTTGCTATCTGTATGAATTATATACTGCTTTAAGTGAAGGCAGGAATTTATGGCAAGACAGCTGGTTGTTAATACATTAACTTGTGAATGACGGGGTTTGAACAGAAGCAGTATGTCGAGTGCTGCAGTTCTTCAGTTCCCAACACTTATTTAGTTCCTAAGACACACGCTTTATATACGTATGCATGTATATATATATATATATATATATATATATATATATATATATATATATATATATATATATATATATATATATATATATATATATATATATATATATATACACACATATACGTGTGTGTATGTGTGTGTATGTATTTGTCCTTTATGTATGTGTACAATGCACATGTGTATGTAGCCAACTGGAAGACAAGTAAATTAAATTTTGCGTTTAAAATCATTGGAACCTGTCTTTAACCTTCACATTTATCTCATATGCCATGTGATCCCTTGTATAACTTAGCTAAAGCACGCATAAGGCTATTGATAGGACGCGTTGTCAGTTGCATACACTGACCTTATTTAACGGACGCCGTTTCAAATAGAATTGGAATTCACTGCCCAGTTCGTTCTGTCAATTCTTTGATGTCATTCGGGTCTAAACTTAAGAGAAATTCCCTTCCAATTTTGTTTACCCAACGCAGGTTAGCTTCTGGTTTCTCTGACCTGACGGAATGACACCCAGATACTCCAAGGGTTTATGATTTTGATTGGGATTTTGACTTGAAGCGACCAGCGACTGATGGTCATTATGATAACTGCGCTATAGAAGGCTTTAGGTCAGATCAGATCACTGATTACCAATGGGGAGATGTAATGTTTATACGTGATTGCCTTTCAGACTTTGGTCCATCTTATCTTATCTTATCTGATCTTATGGAGCTATGTATCTCGGTCTCATCCATACCTGACCGCAGATCCCTTTGCTCATCTGCGCAACGTAACCTAGCTGTCCCGTCGACACAATTTTCCACCACATGGTAGCATTGAAGCTTCGCTACGGTCATCTTTGAAGAATAAGCAATCAGGCCTGGATCACTTCTCAGGAGTTTCAGTTTAAAAGGCGCTTTATAAATCTGTAATTACAGTTACGATTACGATCTTGTGGACAACGAGCATCGGTCGCTTCTTTAATTTACAAGTCACGGGTTCCGCGTTCAATATCGCGCGCCTATTCAAACAACATTAAACGCGCCTAGGCTTGACACAGCTTGAATACAGCAGCTAAAAACCGGTTTAAATTCACTTCATAATAAAATCTAAAAGCTATTTGTGTCACTCAACAAAGCGAAGCTAATTTGTTACAATATGTATGTCAATGATTCTTTTATCTCTTTATATTCCTAACATATGCTCATATGTATTAAGTCAAAAGGCTTGCAACATTTTGGAAATAAATGATCAATTAATTGTTGGAGCAACTGATTCTTGTATTAAGAAGTTTTATGATTAAATTGTACCAGACAACAATGAACAAATGAAAATCAGTTGTTAGGCCAATTTTAATCCAAAGTCCAGGTAAACCATCTTACATCTTTATGTGCATAGACAACCAACAGGCGTGAGAATAAACGATCTATTGTTACAGCGACTGATTATAATTCATACCAGAAGTTCATCGTCTCCTTTGTAAAATATTCAATAAAGTGAGACATTAAATGAATAAAGTGGATTAGGCAACATTGAGCAAATCAACATTTGTCTTTATAGTCATTGGTTACGACAGCACGAACAAACAGTTATATGAAAATTGCGACTAATAAATCTCTAGAACGTAAACTATGTCATAGATCCTATAATCCCTTGAAAAATTGAGCTAAATTAAACAGAGGTTTCTGCCTATGCCAATCAGTCAGTCGTTTACGGAACATAGGAAACCAGTCTAAAGCAGTTATAGCTAAGAGTGTTGCAGATAAATTGGTTTGTTGTCACACTGACCTACTTTAGCTAATATTGGAATAAAAAACTGCCAAGAAGAAGGTGCAAAGCATGGAAACATTTATTTGATTTGCTTAGGTCCTAACTGTCGCTTAATTTGTTAATTTGTTAAATTCATACGCTGTACTGTGACTGCTGGAGTTGATTATACAAAGTGTTTTGTAGCTGTAGTGTTGCGCCGATGGAAAATCTGTCTAAACCTGTAGACTTTGACGATATGTATAACTTAAAAAACAAAAAATGAGCACAAATCAGCGCTGGATTTTTCAGTCTTGAAGAAATTTTAGAAATTAATGATTTTGATGTGAATTTATCTTATAAAATGCCAAAGATAAATTTATTCGACCCGAGCAATTCTAAGAATTTGAAATCGAAAGTAAAAATTAAGCAGTTGATTTCCAGTGACGTATAATTATTTATGAGGAAGTGGCACACGACGATTTGTCGATATAAATAAACTCCTGTCCATATTGCCTCAATTAGCGAGGATATTTGTCCACAGTCCAAATCTGAGATTTCTGTTGCATATAACCTACTTTTCTCATATTTTGCTGACGCTTTCAACCAGCTTCGTCAAATGAAATCCACTGTTAAGTTTCAATTTTTGTCATTTTGTCAAAAATTAAACTATTAGCAAAAGGCCTTCTTAATTGGTGGTTCAAAATAATAATACGAGTTAAAAAGTAAAATTTGTTTTGCAGCCAGCAATTAAATCACTGAACATGAGTGAAGCGGGACATCAACCTCAGAAACTGACAGAATGCTCTATATGTTTCCAAGCATTTACTGATCCAAGAATGTTGCCTTGCATTCACACATTCTGTCTGGAATGCCTTAAACAAACGGTCGATGCAGCAAAGAAGAAATCAGGAGAGAATATGCCTTGTCCCTTGTGCAGAAAACCGTTTATTATTCCAGCAAATGGCCTCGATGGACTCCAGAAAAACTTCTTCATGAAACATCTCCTAGAGGTGACGACTAATTTGCAACTAAGTAGCACGTCAGTCGTTCTTTGTGATATATGCAAGAATCTTTACGAGGGCGTCGAAAAGACAAGAACTGCTACGATGCGCTGTTTTGATTGCAGAGACAATTTTTGCGATATTTGTGCAAAAGCACATAAGCTGCAGAAATTGAGCAACGATCATCATATTGCGAAAATTGGAAGTGAAACTGAAGAAGACATCAGAATAATGCAGCGAACAGGAAATTGTACTGATCATAATCAAAAGCCGTTAGACTTTTATTGCGCTGATTGCAAGAAATTCGTATGCCTGTCGTGTTTTTTTGAAAAACATAAATCGCATAACTGCCACAATGTAACTACAGTCGTGGAACAATTTCTACAAACAATTCAAACAAATGTATCAAAGATTGCAAAATACGCAGATGAGGTGTTAATAGAGTGGAAAAGCGTGGAACAACGAAGGGAAAATATCCATTTAAAATTAGCAGAAACAGAAAGTGAAATACGAAAAAGAAATCTAGAACTTAAAGAAATGATAGATGACCACACAAAGTCCCTGCTGGATGAATTGTCTCTGATAAAACAGAAGCAAATAAAGGATTGTGAAAACGAAAAGCAAGAAATTGAACGGATTCACATGATTTTAAAAAGTTTTGAGACTTACTGCACCGAACTAAGATCGAAAGGATCGGCCAGCGACATCTGCAGCTGTGTTGACAAATTGTCAGTGAGAGCAGACGAGTTGAAGAAAGACCACGAGGAATTCATTGGTCATCCACGTCGATCATTCGAAGTTTCTTTTCAAACAACAGATATACGAGAAGTTTTAGAGAAGTACGAGAGGAATTTTGTGGGACAAATTCAAGGTAAAGATTTTCCAAATTGCTTCATTCAATTTTCTAAGGTGGATGGCTTGTTTTAAAACAAAGTGGACAGAAAACTTGCAAAGAGGTCCATTTATGTCTTTAGTCTCCATCTTTAGTGATATCGCTTAGGTTTGGGTTGAAATCTCATTCTTTTCCGGATTTCTTATCTTCAGGCCAGAGAGACCTCAAAATTCAACTGGTTCTGTTTCGAATGATATGTGGTTTTAAAACATTCTTCTTCTTCTGTCTTCTCTTCCGCCATTTTATGGCGATGAGGCCTTTATGAAACTTCTCCAAACTTCTCTATTCCTGATTGTTTCTCTAACTTCAATCAAGCTTGTGCCTCTTTCTCTTAGATCTTCCTTGATATTATCTATCCAGGTCTTTCGTTGTGGTTTTAAAACATGGCTTTGCCTATAAGCTACCGTTGATTGAGGCCACGTGTATTGTAATATTGATAACGCTATACACGTTTCCAGAAAAGATTTTATGTTGGATGACATAATATTCCATTACACAACAGTACACTGTATCACATTACATCAGATCACATCACATTTCATTGCTTTATGTTACATTTCTTTAATAAGGTTATATTACATTACATCGCATCATAATATATAAGTTCATTTTGCATTTCGTTAGAATACATAACTTTGTATTCGATGATTGCATAGATTGCATTAAACTGCATTGGATTACGTTGCATTCGATTACATAATATTAGATTACATTTCATTGCATTCGATTATATTACATTAGATGTAATTATTCTATGACAAATGTTCATAAAAATAAGTGCTCGGCAAAATGTTCAGTTATAATAAATGGAGAAGATAATTGAATATTATTGTGAGTTAAACCATCAGTTTTCAATATATCTTTTTCATCTGCTTAAACAGAAACCAGCACATGGATGGAGAACTATGTAACAGTCGTGGGATTGGGTGATAATCCTACTAGAACAAACGACGTGATCCAAATAAATTTGCGTCGTCCAAATGAAATTTCAACTCACCAACAAATACCGTCTACAATGCAGATGGAAGCAGCTGCTGCCGTTTACTGTAACATGATGTACGTTACAGGAATAGGAGCCAAGGCAGATGAAATCTGGAAATACAACACGGCTTCCGGTTGGATGAAATGCGCTTCTTTAGTTCAAGGTCGACGTAGACACAGCGCAGCGTTTATCGATGAAGTATTGTACATCTGCGGAGGATTTGTGTATTCGGAGGGAAGAGTTGTAGACAGCGTGGAAGCCTACAACGCAGTCAAAGACAAATGCTCAAGAGTTGGAAAGCTGGCTAATTGCTTCAAGAGTTCAGGCAACTGTGTGCCATTGAAGACTTCGCTCTATATTTTCGGTGGTTACGATAAAAATGACTGTGCGATGAATCACGTTCAAGTGTATAACACTAAACTGCATACATGCACTCTCCTTTCAAAACCAATGCCACGTGGTTATCACTTGATGCGAGCTGCACTTTGGGAAAATTCTGCTATTGTGATTGGACGTCATACTTGTTTTATATTTAACTTTGAGACCGAGACTTGGCAAGAAAGACAAGAGTTCAAGACTGATGTCGGTCATTTTGGTTTGGTTCTTGATAATGAACGACTCTTTGTCATCGGAGGAGGAAACTACGAATATGAAGGTGGCCAAAAGAAATGGAAATGCAGAGACGACGTGCGTTATGTTTCAATTCGAAATGTCATCGAGGATAAACCGACTGAGTGGATGATTCATGCAAAACTGCCTCAACCATCTCTGATACAGACCTACGAAAAATTGTCTTGTTTTATCCCATAGTTTAAAAAATAACAGTGTTTCTTTTATAAATATTTTAGGTGATTGTTATATTTCTGTATCCTATTCTCATTCATCCTCTTTTTTATATCTCTTGCGGCTCAAATTCTGTCCACCGTAGCCGCCTGCTTATCTGCTTCACCTTTGTGATAATAAAAAATAACATTTTTTAAATGAGCATTATCCTTTCACAGATTTTGTGGTACATAAAACACACGCACGGGCGCACGGATGCACGAACGCACGAGCGCGCACACACACACACACATATATATATATATATTTACAACCATAATATTTCGTAATACAATGGATTGTGTTATTGATTTATTGGGATGTATTTAGACACCTTTAAATCGCTTTCACCGACAGTATATGTAGTTAATTTCTGGTTATCTCGGCACTTGGAACCTGGTCTATCTAAGTTGGGATCGAGGTCATCGACCCTGGTTGTCACAAATAGTATCGTTAAACAATGAATTATACTGAATACAAGCGAAGCACAAAACAACTGCTTGAATGGTCAATTGTGTCATTCCTTGTAACCAGAGCCATCTATACCGAGAGTTCGGCAATTTGCTATAAACCCAATGGTAAACGGATTCCTGCATTCTGATTGGTCCGTTCACATGGACGCCATTTCCGATCATTCTGTGCCGGTCGCGTTCATAGCAACCACGTAAATGTAAAATATAGCGACCGGCTATGGCCTCGACCCTGCTCATTTTGCAATGAATTTATCTTATTACCTTCACCACCGCTGCCCGTTTGAATGGGCGTCACGCTATAAATGGCGTGGCGCCCAGAATGATTATGTATGTAATGACATCCATGTGAACGGACCTCGTTAAAGTCTCCGTGCATGGACCGAACTAGCCCGATATTTAAATCTCTGAAATAAGCTACGAACTGGACGCGAAAATCGTAATGTTGAAATTTCTAAAGCGCTGCTTAGAAGGTAAGTGCAGGGCACCAGCTTATTCACGAGCGCTGCGTCAAGTCAATGGGGTTGTCCAAACTTGCCATGTCAAAACCAGGTCCGGTTGCCAGAAGACGACAGAAGAGCAGTGGCAACGGTTGGTTGTTTGAGCTGAGAGAAATTGGAACGCAGAGGATTTGATTGATCATTCGATGAATCAAGGTGGGATTTCTGGAAAAGGCGAGGCATATGTCAGCTATGTTGTCTCCTATGCTGTTGGGAAAAAATCAAACTGGATTTTGACATGTGCATCAATTTTGATTAGTGACAGACGATTGCCTTATTTTAGATTGGAATTCGTACAGTACGTGAATGACATTTGATTGATTGATTGACTCTTTTACTGATCCCAAATTCAACATATCAGGTTACATATAAAACGTACAGTTTGCCAGGATACAAAAGGCATAATAATAATGCACATAGTTCAAAGCACTAAACTGGATTCTACTATAGGGATACCACTCTAGGCATCACAATATTTGAAATAGCCGGCCTTTGTGACAGATGAGCGCCACAAATGCTTTCTTCGAATACTAGACTCAGTGTGAAGTGATTGTTGGGTGACACTTGTGTTACATTTGTTACTTGTGGAACGGTGCTAAGTAAGTCTTCGGAATCGAATTGTTTGTATTGCTAGAAACAAGAAAACGAGTCTACAAACCCTCCTGAGATGGCCAGTTGAACTCAGCTTCGAGTTTCTGACGAACGTATGCCAGCTCATCTTGCAGAGCTTGAAGATCCGACTTCATGTCCGCCAATGAATCCTCGATGTCAGGACAGCATTCATCTGCGCCTTGTGCGGCTGCGACCAACAGTTCGAAGAGAAGGAACGCAAACGTAGCTTTCAACATATTTTCTTTTACCAATGAATGCAAGCTGCACATCCTGTAAGTCTTCTCTCAGCTACAAAACTATGTTCATTATTCGACGACAATGTCTCTGTATCAGGTTTTATACGTTCTGATGCGTGCTGCATGCCCTGCATACATCTGTACTCGCATGCAGAATTCAGCTGTCGCTAGACTCAAACGTTTAACTGACAGTTCACATTATGAGGACTGAGTAGATAATTACATTTAAAGCGGCTAACAACAGCTGGCAAAGAATAACTGGAGATATATGAAAGCAGGAAATCGTTGGGTTCAAATCGCTAATTGCGTTAGTTATACGCCTTGTTATTTTGTGTAATAAGCTCTTTAAAACCACGGTTGCTTCTACCTGAAAATGGATTAAAACTGGTTACACAGACCAGCACCATAGGTCGATGCAATATAGGCATACCTGAAATTTACAGTAGTTATGAGATCAGAGGTACACTTGAAAGCTCAGCATCAGAAAGCATTATAGCTAATTATAAACGATTCATACTTCGAGGTATGCAGTCATTACGGTGGCGCTATAGAAGCACTCGATTTAAGCACTCGATATATATATATACATTTATATATATATATATATATCGTTTGCGTTCGGTCGTTAGATTAAAACAAATTGTCCCACACCTTTAATTCGCTTCCTTCGACGCTTTATAGGCCTCAATCTCGTCATGTATATGATTAATCAGTCCATATGTCGCAGGCTTTAGCCGGGTGGTGCCAGTCCGAATCCTGGGAAAAGGAGGAGGTCGACTCTAATCATCTTCGTTATGACAGCGTCGTTAAACATCAACATTACTAGTTACATCTCGTAATTGACGAGAACGGCCCTGGCGGCCGTAAGAAATTTTTAAAATTGGACACGAAGACTGCTAGTGTAACAATGTCCTCCGTAAGGATCTCCACAGATTCATATACGACGAATTTCCTCCGAGTATTGCTGCCAGGACTTGAAACTTTTCACAGAGAAACTTTATCTTTAGCGGTTAACAGCTTTAACCAGTCGGGAAATCTAACCTCTTTTCGCAAATCACAGCATATATAACCCACGTGACTCCTTTGAGTGATACCACTGGCACCTGAATTCTAAGTTAAACTCAGCCTGTCACAATCTACCATTAGCATCATTGACGTGTATGATCTAACTGTTCCCTGGACGAAAGATGCCATTACTGTTCATAAGACTTCCTTGTCTAAGGAACTCAGAGAACGACTACCGTCTCAGATTAATAGCTACATTTGCAGATATACGAGATGTAGGATGGTGGTGGTGAAGAGAAAGTCTCTAGTAAAGAAGGTACACAAACGTGAACGACTATTGCCGGTAAAGGAACGATTCCTGTTCTGAGTAAAGACCTTCCTTTGGACGTTGCCCATCCGGTGGACTTTAATCACCCAAGCAGTCGCATAAAGTCCGTAGAAACTGGCTATTACCTTTAGAGTTTTGACACCTTTATTTCGCTTTTTTACGTAATTCATGGGTCACGTTTTATCAAACACGAGAGTCACATTAGAGTAGAAACAGCGCTGGCTGGCATAAGTGGTTAAATGCTCGATTAAATCAATAATATTAGGTTGCGCTTAAACCCCTTTAAATCACTTTCTTTGACGTTATATATAAGACGTTTTCTTAATAAACGCGTGTAACTCCGCCACTCCCTTGTTTGGGGGTAGTGCCAGTCCCAAGCCTGGCTAAAGGAGGAGGGCGACGGCAAAGGCCTATGATGTATGTATGTATCTATCACTAAATTTGTAAAGCGCCTTTTAAGTATCTCACAAAGGCGCTGCAGCACGGCTACCTAACGGTTCTAAATAGGAACGTCTTGAGATGGGCATAAAATGTTTCTTGAACTGTTGAACAGGCAAGGGATCGGATTACTGGTGGAAGAGTGTTCCAGAGAGACGGCCCCACGGTGGAGAAAGCGCGGCCCGCCCGAGCAGACGTACGATAACGGGGTACAATGAGATGACCATGTGTCGCCGATCGTAGTCTCTGTCGACCAGGTTGATCAGCAACTGGCTTGATGAGGTCATTGATATAATCCGACGCTGAGCCAACGATCGAGGACCTGACCATGAGGAACATTTTGAACTGTACCCTTTTTCAACTGGAAGCCAATGTAGGGTGTCTCGTATGTAAAGGGAAATATGCGAGAATCTGGAGGTACCAGCGACGAGCCGAGCACAACAGTTGAGGACAGACTGGAGCTGACGGATGCGGAATTTAGACAGGCCGACCAGGATGCAGTAGCAATAGTCCAGACGCGTGATGATGAAGGAATGGACGAGTGTAACAGCCGCGCTATAGGAGAGGTTTCGACGTATAGTCTTTATCTTACGCAGTCCGTAGTAGCAAATCCTGCAGAGTGAATCAATATAGCCTGCCATCGACAGCTCTTCGTCCAACAAAACACCCAGATCACGAACCATTCGCAGCGAGACCGAGTTCGAAGAAGCTGCCAAAATCATATCTCGATCCATATCCCGAAAAGCTTGTGCCGAGAGCCGAACCAGATGAACTGTGTTTTTGCCGAGTTCAGCCGAATCCGGTTTGAGGACATCCAATTCTGTATGTTGGTAACCACCATCTGGCCACATGAGACACAAGCTGAGGTGTTGGATGGATGGCAAGTCGCATATATCTGCACGTCATCGGCATACTGATGAACCAGTACATCGAGAGCTGTGACGACCAATGAGACACCGGTCCATATTTTACGAGGGAAACTTTTACTTGAGACCAATTAAACAGTTCTATCGGTTGTTCGCATAAATAATATTATTCATTGTTCAACAACACTTTGTGACTGCCAAGGCCGTTGACGTCTCCAAACCAAATTCTCAAGATCGGAACAAACGATTATTATTAGTTCCAAAGTTTAACGACATCTTATGGCTAAAGTGGCGGTTGACGTCTGTAAAAAATCTTATTTAGGTAGTTTATTGAACGAAGTGAGCAACATATAGCGTCGAAAACGGCGATTTTAAGGTGTCTAAAGATAACTTAATTATATTATTAGTAATATCGAGCGTTTTACAAAGTATTGTGGTTTTGAGAATCATTGACATCAACTCTATATTATCCCGTATTAAATACCGAAAACAAAAGCTCGGAGTTTAAGAAAGAACATCAGTTTCATGTTCAGATTTAAGAGAAATTAGGCCGATTAAAGCCAAATATCCCGTAAACTAAAATCAGAAACGATCACTGTATGTTTCAAGACACTTACTTCCAAAGGCACGTTTCATGTGCCTCACAAAAGGGCTACAGGAATGACTATACAGCTGTGAATAAAGTTATATTTCTAAGAGAAATAGTCCCCGAATAATACAGATGATATAAAAATAAAAAAGCACTGATGAGATGAAGGGAGGCAACGTTATATCGGATTCTGTCTCTACTTCTTCCGTGATCGTCGGATGGACGACGTCCTGACGATGGACGTTGCTTTTCTTACCCGGCAATAGTCGTTCACTTTCTGTCTGCCTACTTTCGTGCAGAGAACAGTTCGATCGTGGAAGTCGAAAATGTACTCGCAGCATGTAACAGGCTGAGTATTATCTATAATTCAGGTACAAGTAGGGTTACTCAAATGAGCTCCATATGCTGCGATTTGCAGAAGGAGGGGTGGCTTTCCCCACCGGTTAAAAGGGCTGCCATTAAAGATACATTTTCCATATGAATCCTTTAAAGTCCTGGGATTCACAGCTGCAGTACTTAGTAGCTTGAACCTGTAGACGGGCAGGGAGGTCGACGATAACCACTGCAATCCACCCGTAGTAGTAGTTCCCACAGTTTAACGACATCTTATGGAATCAAAGGCCGTTGACGTCGATTGGAAAATTCATGTAACAGTTCGCACTGTTAAGTTAACTGAAGCTGTTGAAACATCACTCTAATATGACTGATCCTAGTAGTTTCTCAGTTTAACGACATCTTATGGCATCAAAGACCGTGGCAGTCGCCCTCCTCCTTTGTCCAGGCTTGGGACTGGCACTACCCCCAAACAAGGCAGTGGCGGAGTTTTGACTGATCGTCATAATGGCATTGTCTTATATAGCCTTTTGCTCGCCACAATTTAAACTCACCCCCTTCACTTCACCTCCTGCAATCTCTGCGCAGCTCTTCCACTCAAAACTGAAAACACTCCTCTTCCGCAGATCCTATCCTTATTCCTTTTCTTCTCCTTATCTAACCTGCAGATCCAATCCAAACAACACCCAACGTAGCCGCCTGCCTGCCTGCCTGCCTGCCTGCCTGCCTGCCTGCCTGCCTGCCTGCCTGCCTGCCTGCCTGCCTGCCTGCCTGCCTGCCTGCCTGCCTGCCTGCCTGCCTGCCTGCCTGCCTGCCTGCCTGCCTGCCTGCCTGCCTGCCTGCCTGCCTGCCTGCCTGCCTGCCTGCCTGCCTGCCTGCCTGCCTGCCTGCCTCTTGGATCTTCCCCCGATGTCAATCCTTTCTTGCCCTTAGTCTTGTCATGCTCCAAAAACATGATCTGCTTGGACACCTTTTAATCGTTGTCTTCAACGATTATATATAGTTCTCATACCGTTCTACTGAAAATCTGGAGTCCATCAGGCTAGACCTAAACGAAAGACGACGTCAACGGCTGTGGCAGCCACAAGATATTGTTAAAAATATGGAAAACTGTATGTGAGTGTAGTTTATGTGAGTGTAGTTTATGTGAGTGTAGTTTCTTTTTTAACGACGCTGTGCAATAACAAAGCTGGCAACCTTCAGCCTCCTCCTTTATCTAGGCTTCGGTCAAACCACTAAGGCAGTGGTGTAGTTCTGATTTTAATATAACCGTCGATGGTCATTTACCGTTCAAAAGAATGCGAAATTTTTTGTACGGAAACAGGTAAAACCTTGACATGGAACAACCACAAGGTCCTCAAAGACGCCCATTTAGCAACTGCCTTGCGATGAAACAAGATATGAGGTCATTCATACAGGACGTTTGCAAGACGAACTACATTGGACCCCTCCATCTTTCTTATCCGCATTTGGCATTACCCTCCCATTTGGGGACGTCCGCATTACAACTGAGTACAGAGGCCTGAATTAGAATATCCTGGGAGCAATAGTTCCGCAGTTTAACGACAGCTTATGGCATCAAAGGCCGTTGACGTCGACCTCCTCCTTTATCTAGGCTTGGGACTGGCACTGCCCCGAATCAAGGCGGTGGCGGAGTTGATTTCTGCGTCTGAACTAAAATGGAAGTACCGATTGAACGAAATAACGTTTATATATAATGTTATATAAGCGTGATTTAAAGGTGTCTAAACGTAACCTAATATTATCAATAGAATCAAGCATTTAATGATTCAGGCTGCTAGGGCCGTTGATATCGAGTTAGGATTGGCCGATTCTTTAAGTTAGTTTTTACAAGATTATATATATATCTCATTTTCTCTCGATTGACGTCATGCTTTCAACGTTGATGTGTAGGATAAGATCGATGTTAAGGACATGACAGCCGTAAGATGTTACTAAACACTGAAATTAATCTGAGACACTAATCGTTTTCTTAGTTCCTGGAAAAAGGAAGTATTAAGAAAAATCACTACATCTGTCGGCGACGTTACCTCACGTGTTTAATTTAATGTCAAACACATGATTGTGAAAAACGAGGCATTTATGACTTCGCAAAAGCGAATCAAAGGTGTCAAAACTCTGGTGGCTAATATTATTAATAGTACCCAGTTAACTTCTTCCGGCTACCAGGGTGGAACCTGCTTTACCTCATTAAAACCGTCTTTTTACACAGTTTATTCGTTAAAAGAGGTGAATTATAATGGAGCCCATATCCGCTAACTTTTTCATGTAAAATATGTTACAGTCCAAGTCAACGGCCCTCGCAACCGTGTGTGATGTTGCTAAACAGGTGTTACTACGAATATTAGGTTACGCTTAGACACCTTTAAATTGTATTTTTACAAAATTATATATCCCTCATATTAGTTCACTGGTTAGGTAACTCCGTCACTTGCCTTATTTTGGGGTAGTGCCAGTCCCAAGCCTGGATAAAGGAGAAGGGCGACGGCAACGGCCTTTGATGCCATAAGCTGTCGTTAACCTGAGGAACTACTTAACTACTGGTTAGGTTGTAATCAATGCCTTTGTATAGGATAAGGTAGATGTAAACGGAAATGAGATCTGTAGGAGCGGTAGCGATTAGTATGATACTCGGTAGAAAGGGGTGACTCCAACACAATCCTATGCTCTGAGCCACCCACATCACGGTCCCTTTTATTTTTGATTTAGTCTAAAATTGTCCTTCCGGGACATCTCTGCTCCGCAGTGTCCGTTCTGCCCAAGGAAGATTTAGGATATACTGCTTCCTTAAGGGATGTAACGATGTAAAAGCTCTCTCTCGGGATCCTCTTTCGCGGTCGCGGGTGGTCAAAGTCCTAAGTATGGCCTCTTCCAGATCGATGTTCGTTCCCTCACCGGCAATAGTCTTTCACTTTCTGCGTGGCTTCTTTGCTACGAATTTTATCTTCACCACCATTCTACATCTGGCAACTCTGGAACTACCGCCATTAATCTCAGACCCCAGAGGTTCTCTAAGTTCGTGAGCCGATGAATTCTTATAGAAAGGCGTGGCGTCTTTCGTGCAGGGCACAGTTAGACCACACACGTTGATGTTGCCATGTACAGGCAACACGTGGCTGCTAAGTAAAACTTTGAATTCAGGTGCCAACGTTTATGTTTTTAGTTCATTCGTCGTGATATTTTGTTTGCATTTCGCAGCTTTTCTGATGTTTCGTATATATTTTGGACATTTGGCTCTTTCCGACATCTAGATATTTTCAAGGCCATAACGTCTGCTTTGTTCCATTTGCATTTTAACTACTCATTTTTAGATGGCCGTAAGGGCTCTCTTTGTTGTTATTTTTTTGCCATAAAATCTTGGCGGGAAACTTACTGACGATTATTCCGTACTATTTCCGTATAAATAGCGTTTCATGACGAAAACAAAGCATTCAACATGCTATTCACAAAATGTTTTGAAACAAACAGTCCCGAGAGAAGACAACGTATCTGGAACGACTGATAAATATTTCTACATTGCCGTAATTCAGTCATTATCCAATTTTAGGACCAAATAAGCATGTATGCGTTTCACCAGGGCTCCTTTTCCTACTGAGGTCTTCAGCAGTAGTAGTTCCTCAGGTTAACGACAGCTTATGGCATCAAAGGCCGTTGCCGTGGCACCTCCTCCTTTATCCAGGCTTGGGACTGGCACTACCCCCAAACAAGCAGTGGGGGAGTAAAAGGAAGGATTTTTATAAAGTTGGAAGAAACGATTTACAGGTGTCTAAAGAGGAAGAAATAATTTTAGTAGTATCCTGAGTACAACGACCAAATCTACGTCAGGGAGACCAGCGCATAATATTCGCCGGCGCAATATAAAATCAACGCCGCAAAAACTAATATTCGGTCAGTTTCGCTGGCAGCTCAGTTAATTAGTTATTATTGTTTAACCACATCTTGTGGCTGCCAGAGCCGTTGAGTAGTAGTAGTAGTAGTAGTGGTAGTAGTAGTAGTAGTTCCAATGTTTAACGTCATCTTATGACATCAAAAGCCGTTGACGTCGCCCCTCCTTTTTTCCCGGCTTGGGACTGGTACTACCCGACTAAAAGCAGTGGCCGAGTTAGAGACATTGAATTCGCCATCCGCTCATATACCGCTCAAAAAGGATTGCTGATTTGCCGTTTAAGCGAAAAATGAGTAATATATGGCGTTGAATAAACGGATTTAAAAGGTGTCCAATTGGATCCAGTAATTTTAGAACATCGAAATATTCGTTGACGTCCAGTTAACCTAGCACACGAAAACCACATTTTGCCTTACCTAATAGAAGGGTAAATTAATATGCAAAAATTTCCGCAATTTAGGGATTTAATACTTGGTAATTCGAGGTCGACGTTCTAATCTGTTCTAATTCGTTAAACCCCAGAGACATTAATAATTTCTTGCAAGTGTTTAGACACCTTTAATCCAGTTTAATTTACGTCATATATATCTCATTTTCGCTGAATGACTCGTTTTACTTCAACTTTTAAGGAACCGAAGATGTACTAACACTAAGTCATCAAAAATCAAAGCAATAATTTAGATACTCACAAAGGAGAATTTAACAGTAAACGATTACGATTACGAGTATCATCGGCTACGGATATCAGTACATTAACAGTTAAAGTCCAAATGTTCTGGCTGTATGTATGTTTGTTCGTCGTTAACCAAGGAACATAATTTGCCTCATTTACAAATCGCAGTCTGCGGCTCTTTATCTTTCGACGGGTTTCAAATGCAACATCTAAATAATTATGAAGTTCCTCTAGGAAAGCTTGATTCCATAGGTGGCACCAGTAGCACACCTTTTTATTCTTTGATTATGTTCTTCACAATTCCCTAGATGGCGCGACTCTCGTTGGACAACTGGCTTTTAAAATTCAGACAGTATTTAGGAGACACGTACTTAGATTGTTTTTAAATGTAAATGCCTTAGACAAACGTCACAGTCATAAATCTACCTATAATCTTTCGCTGGAGACATCGCAGCCAATCTCCTCATCAACCACAAACGCCATTTCCTCTTAGATCACATACACATACATACTGTGTATTAGTTAGCGCGATCAACTATCAGCAGAAAGGTCACTGACTCAAATCTCCGCCAGGGCCGAACATAACTGTCGGTGGGTATTTTTTTAAGAACCGTACTCATCATATACTGGACATTACTCCGTCAGTTGGGTCGAGTACAGTGGGTCCTGTGTGATCCAAGAGGAAATGGCGATTGTTTTTGATGTGGAGATGGAGAGCGTTGTCTCGTGCGAAAGATTTTAGGTAGATTTAGTACCGTGACGTTTCTAAGAAATTTCGGACTGAGAATTAGATTTAAGTAACATCACAGGACATGTCTCTTGTTTCACAACAGTCTTGTAGCTTTTTAATTATTTAATTACTGTATGTTGTAAACTTGACTTCCTCTTCTCCGAAATGTTTAATTATCTTCCTTCCTGTCCCCCGGCTGAATTGTCTTTCGCTCAGTCCATCTGTCATTGTTTACCAACGACACATAGCGTAGCCCTATAGTCCTAGTTCTGGGCCGTACAGATCCACATGAGGCAGTCGACCAATTCAGCCGCCATAGAACGCAATTAAATATTCTCCCGAACAATCGGTTTGGGTATTCGTCCGATTAACTCGATTCAATTCGATTACTTGATAGATAGTTTGATCTGGAAAGGTCAGCAGGAAATGTCCGATGGTCAACTTGGAGTAACGTGGTCTAGCGGTAGACGCCGTTCGGGCGTCAGAAGAGGACAGGTTCTCTTCCGTTGCTAGCAGAGATATCTCAGAGTCAATTATCCGATGAGACACCGGTCCATATTTTAGGAGGAAAAACTTTTACCTGAGGCCAATTAAACAGTTATATCGGGTTTTCGCTTGAATATTAATATTCATTGTTTAACAACACCTTGTGCCTGCCAAGGCCGTTGACTTCGTCTCCAAGTTACGTTCGAAAGATATGCAGCGACGTCCGAACAAACGATTTAGTAGTTTCCAATGTTTAACGACATCTTACGACATCAAAGGCCGTTGCCGTTGCCCTCCTTCTTTACCCAGTCTTGGGCCTGGCACTAACCCAAACAAAGCAGTGGCGGAGTTTACAAACGATTTAAGAGAAATGAGCAACACATAAACGGCCGAAAAAAGCGATTTTAAGGTGTGGGAAGAAAACTTAATTATATTATTGAGTGTGTAACGAAGTATTGTGGTTGTAAGAATCATTGACATCAACTCAACTTTATTATATCATATTCTACAGTTTGATTCAAGTCGATGTTCAAAGAGCATCTTAAGGACAGGAAAACACTAAGAACGCCAGCGACATACGAGCTGGAAACATCATGGCAAACGATCTAACAAATCAGAATAAAAACTAAGAACAATGAACTGCAAATAAACAAAAGCTCTAAAGACGTCAAAGGCCACGATGTCGGTGAACCTTTGATCTTTGATCAGTCAGTCAGTCAGTCAGTCAGTCAGTCAGTCAGTCAGTCAGTCAGTCAGTCAGTCAGTCAGTCAGTCAGTCAGTCAGTCAGTCAGTCAGTGAATCGCAAGAAGGATTCCACCGTCAGAGTAACTTGGCCATCAACGACCTTTTGTAGCCACAAGATGTCGCAAAGCACTCGATAATACTAATATATTTTGTCTAGTGTTAGACACCTTTAAATGGTTTCTACTTCTTTCATATAATCCTCATTTTTTTTCTGAATGACTACTTTCTCTTCTCCATAAGACTAGGAGATTCCGAAGGCAACATCCGTCAGAGGCATGAGACGTCCTTTTACAACTAATATGAAATACTGTACCTTTACTTATGTAATAGGATCGGAATTCAATTTCAACTAGCCAAACTCAATGCAACATTTTGTAAATAAGTGATCAATTGTTGGAGCAACTGATTCCTGTATGTACCAGCAGTTCAGCATCCTCTTGCGAGACGAAAAGATCTCTAAATTGAGACGATTTATGATTAAACTGTACCAGACAACATTGAACAAATGAAAACCAGTTTTAGGGCCATTTTGATACTAAGTCAAGGCATACAGCCATCTTACATCTTTATGTGCATAGACAACCAACAGGCGTGAGAATAAATGATCAGTTGTTATTGCGACTCAATATCATGTATGCCAGCAGTTCAATATCTCCTCTGTGAAATGTTCAATAAAGTGAGACATTAAATGAATTAAGCGGATTAGGCAAAATTAAGCAAATCAACATTTGTCTTTAAAGTCATTGGTCACGACTGCATAAACAACCAGTAATAAGAAAATTGCAACTAGTAAATCTATAGAACATGAGCTATGCCACAGACACAGATAATATTATTCCTTTAATTAATAACTGAGCTAAATTAGTAAGAGGTTTCTCCCTAAGCCAATCAGTCAGTCGCTTGCGGAACACAGGAAACCAGTCTAAAACAGGTATAGCAAACAAGACAGTTACAGATAAATGGACTTTGCTGTCATTTACATGCACACTTTTTGACCTAGTTTAGCTAACATTGGAATAAGAAACTGTCGAGAAGTCACAAAGTAAGAAAACATTTAATTGTTTTGCTTAGGTCCTAACTGTCGCTTAATTTGTCAATTTGTTAAATCCATACGCTGTACTGTGATTGTTGGAGATGATTCTACAAAGTGTTTTGTAGCTATAGTGATGCGCCGATCGAAAAGCTGTCTTAACCTGTAGACTCTGACGACAGGTATAAAAAAACAAGAAATGAATGATGCAAATCAGCGATGGCTTTTGTGTGTTGTAGAAAATTTTGAACTCAATGCCCCTGAAGTGAACTTATCTTAGAAAATGAAACAGATAAATTTATTTGACCAGAGCAACTCTTAGAATTAGAAATCCAAAGTGAAAATTAAGCAGTGGAAAATTACCCCGTTGATTTCCAATGACGTGGGGTTTCTGAAGAGCAAGTGCTGCAGGACGAATCGTTGATTTTAATAGACTGCTCTCCTCATTGCAGCATTTAACCAGGTCGCTTTTTCCATGGTCAAAATCTGAGATTTTTCTTGCACATAACCAACTTCCTCATCTTTTGCTGGCAATTTCAAGCATGTTCGTCAAATGAAATTCACTGTTAAAACATTAATAATTTCTCAATTTGTAATAATTATATTATTAGCAGAACTTAATATGTGGTTCAAAATAATCCGAGTTGAAAAGTAAAATGTTGCTTGCAGACGACAATTAAACCATTGAACATGAGTGAAACGGGATATCAACTTCAGAAACTGACGGAATGCTGCATATGTTTCCAAGCATTTACTGATCCTAGAATGTTGCCATGCATTCACACGTTCTGTCTCGAATGCCTTAAACAAACGGTCGATGCAGCAAAGAAGAAACCGGGAGACAATATGCCTTGTCCCTTGTGTAGAAAATTGTTCACCGTTCCAGCTGATGGCCTGGACGGACTCCAGAAAAACTTCTTCATAAAACACCTCATGGAAGTCACAACTAATTTGCAACTAAGCAGCACGCCAGTGACTCTTTGTGATATATGCAAAGACCTTTATGAGGGCGACGAAAAGACAAGAACGGCTACGATGCGCTGCTTTGAATGCAGAGACAATTTTTGCGATATTTGTGCAAAAGCACATAAGCTGCAGAAATTGAGCAAAGGTCATCATGTTGTGAACATTGGAAGAGAAACCGAAGAAGACATCAGAAATAGTCTACGAACAGGAAATTGCACTGATCATAATCAAAAGCCGTTAGACTTCTACTGCGCTGATTGCAAGAAAATCCTATGCGTGTCGTGTTTTGTTGAAAATCATGCATCACATAAATGCAAAGATGTGACTTCAGTCGAGGAGCAATTCCGAAAATCAATTCACACAAATGCATTAAAGATTGCAAACTATGCAGACGAGCTGTTAAACAAGGGAAAAAGCGTGGAACAGAGAAAGAAAAATATCCTTTTCAAATTAGCAGAAACAGAAAATGAAATTCGACAAAGAAATCTAGAACTTAAAGAAATTATAGATAACCACACAAAGTCCCTTCTGGATGAGTTGTCTCTGATAAAACAGAAGCAACTCAAGGATTGTGAAAACGAAAAGGAAGAAATTGAACGGATTCACGTCATTTTAAAAAGTTTTGAGACTTACTGCACCGAACTAAGATCGAAAGGATCGGCCAGCGACATCTGCAGCTGTGTTGACAAATTGTCAGTGAGAGCAGAAGAGTTGGAGAAAGATCACGAGGAATTCATTGGTCGTCCGCGTCGATCATTCGAAGTTTCTTTCCAAACAACAGATATACGAGAAGTTTTAGAGAAGTCATACAGGAATGTTGTGGGACAAATTAAAGGTAAAAATTTTCCAAATTGGTAAAGTTAACATTCTGAGGTGGATGGCTTGTTTTTGAGCTATGTGAGCAGATAAGTTGCAAAGAGGACAAGTTCTGTCTTTGGTCTCCAAGTTTTTTGACATCGCTAAAGTTTGGGTTGAAATCTCTTATTTTTTCCGGATTGCATATCTTCTGTGTCGCATGTTTTCTGGCCTGAGAGATCTCAAAGAATTAAGCTAGTTCTGTTAAGAATGCGTTTTGTGGTTTTAAAATATGGTTTTGCTTAGAAGCGACCGTCGATTGAGGCCACGTGTATTGTAATAAAAACGAAGCTGTACACGTTTCCAGAGATGATATTACAGTATATTGGATAACATAACACTTCTTTAAACTACAATACACTGTATAACATTATTTTAGATCACATCACATTTCATTGCTTTATATATTACATTCATTTAAATAAGGCTACATTATATTACAACGCACTATAATACATTACTTGAATTTTGAAGACAAATGAATAGACAAATGAATATTATTGTCAGTTTAGCCATCAATTTTCAATACATATGTTTCATCTTCTAAAACAGAAACCACTACACGGATTGAGAACTATGCAACTGTCTTGGGATTAAGTGATGGTTCGAACATAACAAAGGACGTCATCCAAATAAATCTGCTTTGTCCAAATGAAATTTCAAATCAACAACAAATACCGACTACAATGAACTATGAAGCCTCAGCCGCCGTTTACTGTAACACGGTGTACGTCACAGGAATAGGAGTCAATGCAGATGAAATCTGGAAATACAACATGGCTTCCGGTTGGGTGAAATGCGCTCCTTTAGTTCAAGGACGACGTAGACACAGCACAGCGTTTATTGATGAAGTATTGTACATCTGTGGAGGATATGTGTTATCAGATAAGAGAGTTCTAGACAGCGTGGAAGCCTACAACGCAGTCATCGACAAATGCTCTACAGTTGGAAAGCTGATTCACTGTGTCCAAAGTTCAGGCAACTGTGTTCCATTCAAGACTTCGCTCTATATTTTTGGTGGTTGCGATGAAGATAACTATGTGATGAATGACGTTCAAGTGTACAACACAAAACAGAACACATGCACTCTCCTTTCGAAACCACTGCCAATTGGTTACAACTTATTGAGAGCTGCACTTTGGGAGACATCTGCTATTTTAGTTGGACGCTATAGTTGTTTTATATTTAACTTTGAGACGGAGACTTGGCAACAAAGAAAGCAGTTTAAGACAGACGTTAATCACTTTGGTTTGGTTCTTGAGAATGAACGACTCTTTGTCATCGGAGGAGGAATCAACGAAACGGAAAAAGATGGAACAGTGAAATGGAATTCGAGAGACGACGTACGTTATGTTTCAATTCGAAATATCATCGAGGATAAACCAACTGAGTGGAAGATTCATGCAAAACTGCCTCAACCATGTCTGATATTTGCCTACGAAAAGTTGTCTTGTTTTATCCCATAGTGCAAAAAACAACAGTATTATTATGTGATTGTTATATTGTTGTATCTTATCCTCGTTCCTCCGATTTTTATATCTCTTCCAGCTCCAATTCTATCCACCTTGGCCATCTTACTTATCTGCTTCACCTTGTAATAATAAAAAATGACATTTCTTGATATGAGCATATTATCCTTTCACAGAGATTGCGGTTCATTAAAACAGGCTGTCGTTCATGTTACAGTCTGTAAATAAATGTAGATATCGGTTGACCCTTCTATCGTTGCTATCCACTGAACTGCTTCGCGTGACCTATGTTACAAAAATAGCAGCTCGCACGCTAACATTATATATATATATATAGCGTTCAATAAAAGTGATTTTAAGGTGTCCAACCGTAACCTAACTTCAAAACCTGAATGGAGCGAAAAACGACTTACACGGATGTAAGGGCCATTTTTAGTGTAATCGACGTCGACCGTAGCTTAGGTTCTTCTATGCGAGACTTTAATTCATTGTAATTTACGATTATTATCAAGTAGTTTCTGTATATCGACGCTATGTCACAAAGATAGATGATTTGTGTTGCCATTCTCCTTAATCGAGGCTTCGAACTGGCAAATAAAACTAATTCTGTAATTAATATGTTTTAGCCTGTTTAAAAAAATAAAATAATTGAAAATTTTCTATATGTATACATATGTAAAAAATTGTTCTGTTTTTAATGGTGAAATAATCTGTTATATGGGCCTAGAACTTACTTTTCAATAATAATAATAATTTTTAAATCTCTCTTAAACAGTCGTTTAGAATTCATTTATAAATACCGGTGCTTACTGGTGGATTATACATTCAATTTATAGTACAAGTACAAACCTGTTATCGGGCCTAAAACATCACTTTATTAGTGTATAATTATTAAAGATAATGTTATGTCTTTTATACGACATGGGCCTGTGTGCCAAACTCACATTTCTGTATGTTTATCAATTTTACCTTTTGTAACATTAAATCATTTTACTTGATAAAATACACATGGCTATACCACTTTGTTAGGACACCACCATCTTAGTAGTAAATGGTATTGTCTGTAAACATTGGCTCCCTGTAATTGTTGCACCTACCTAATTTGTATATAGTCTTTGTTGATTTCGTTAAATATATTTTATTTCATTTGTATTTTGTGAAAAGAAAACAAGGAAAAAAAGAACGAAAAACAAAATACGAAAAAATTACCGAAAATATATAAATACGCTAAAAAAGCCTTTATGGCAACTGAGAAGAGCCTAAATGGCCACAAAAAAGCCTTGACGGCCACAAAAGAGCCTGGCGGCCACAAAAGAACCTTAACGGCCACAAAAGAGCCTTATGTCCACAAAAGAGCCTGAAGGCCAAAAAAGAACCCGATGGCCACAAAAGAGCCTGATGGCAAAAAAAGAACCCGATGGCCACAAAAGAGCCTGATGGCCACAAAAGAGCCTTAAATGGCCACAAAACAGCCTGACGGCTACAAAAGAGCCGAAATGGCCAGTGTAAAGAAAAAAATTACAGAAAATTTATAAATCAGATATTGAAAAAAGGCTTTATAGCAACTGAGAAGAGCCTTAATGGACACTCAAGAGCCGTAATGGACAGTGGACAGTCTTCCAACAAGAAGAAAACCAACAAGAAGTCGACAAAGGTGCCATCAACCAGTCAACAGAATCCCCTTCGCCTGCATTTGGTCTCTCAGCCATGTCGTGCTGATATCAGTTTAAAAAATACATACATTACCTACGGAAAGAAAAATCTTAAAGGAAACGATAAGAAGAAAGAAATGAACTTATGGACAACATCAACAACATTTTCATATCGAAGACGTCAACGGCCTTAGTTGCCATAAGATGTCGTTAAACCCATGGACAAGAACAAGATCGCTAGTTGGTCGGGCCATCCATCAGTGCAATCGAAGGTAAGGTCGACGTCAACGGCCACGAGAGCCACGACGATTATAATATATCGAACAGCTGTCTGTGTCGTATCGACCTGATGGGTCGAGTTCTGTTGTTCTAATTTATGGCCGTTTTAAAGATGATGCACAGCTAGAAAGGAAAACTGACTAGAGTCTATTTGTGTCTTGCTTCTAAAACGTCAATTTAGGGGTCAATCAACGACACTTTGGTGCCGTGATCGCAATGAGCGCCTCCCCTACGTCTCACTTGTGGGATATGGGATACTTTACTCTCCTTACATCTCTTATCCATGGGTTGTCTAGGCTTACGCATATAAATAACCAGAACATAACAGCTGGTTGTGTTATAAATGAAGGTTCAGTCGGCTGTTATCTATATAGATGAAAGATTCAATAATTTCCTTAAATATTATATATTAAATATGAAATATTATACTACATCCTATATCTAAATATGATATTATTATTTCTGTTATTTCTAATTGTCTTTATAAAAATGCATTCTTTTAAAAATGCAGACATTCTTTAGCAAGAACTTTGACAGAAATAGATAACAATAAATGATTGAACTGCGATGATGAGTATTGCAATACCAAAATAGAGTGTAATGTAAGGGCAACATCAACTGCCTTGGCAGCCGTAAGATGTCGTTAAACCCTGTATGCTTCTATTCGCTTTTCTTCGACCTAAGCGGCCATAATTTGCAGTAAAACATTGTACTTTAAACAATAAAATGCCGCGTTGTTTCAATAGTGGGTAGTGCAGCACTGGTGCTTTTGCTATCGTTGTTCGATTGTCGCCTAACCATATCCTACGACCGACTTCTTGTTTATATTGTTTAAAAACATCTTATGTTGACGCCAACCTCGCTGTTTCGTTAAAAGTTTTTTGTGGACCAGCTTTTAAACGAAAAAGGATTATATATAGCATGGAGAAAACGTAATAAAAAGGTGTTTTATCCGAAAAATACAAACCTCTCAGAGAAGAGCAAGTCAAGTTAACAACATAGAGCAATTAAATAACTAAAAAGCTTTGGGGCTGTTTGATGTTACTTGAACCTAATTGTCAGTCCCTAATCCCTTAGACAAGCGTAACGTTCTTAAACCTACCTATAATCTTTCGCAATTTCACATCAAACACAATCGCCATTTTCTCTTAGATTACATACACCGGGACGTTAACTGGTGTGGCGCCCACTGAAACGGGCAGCGGTGGTGAAGGATCTAACCCGATTAATTCATTGACAAATGAGAAGGGTCGCGGCCATACGGCTACAATTGATAAACATTTCCATTTACATTTTATATTCGTTGCTAAAATCTTCTCTTTCGAAGAACAAGAGTTATCACATACATATCTACAGTTTCTAGCTTTACCGGTCTTCATTCACCACCTCAACGACAATCTACAATGAAATGACATAAATCAGGGCCTTTGACGTCGACCACACCTTAATTTACAAGGAAACGTTGAAATGAATATTTCACTTCACGTACATAAGAAGCAATTCAATCAATTTGATAACGTTTATTTAACGACGCCGTCATAACGCGATGATTGACGTCATAACAATAACATAATGCAAAGACAAATTTGTAATAGACTAAACTAACCATAAGACACACACAGTTCAAACGTTTATTGTCATCATATGATTACAACGATCGTTGGCGACATTTCAGACAAAATATATACAGAACTACAAAGTTCTTAGTTACCAACATATAATATAACATATTGGGAAATTATTAAATCTTTCATCTATGCAGATATATATATATATATATATATATATATATATATATATATATATATATATATATATATATATATATATATATATATATATATATCTGTATAGTTCATTGACAGCTCATTGAACCTAGGCATAGGGCTAGACAGTCAATCATTCCTATCATTATAATACATGAGATCCTTTTATAAGATACTGTATTTTAAATTATTCACTTACAATAGCAGACATAGTCAAGTATTTAAATGTCTTTCATCGATGGCTAAACCAAGATCATCTTGTTTCTATTCAATTATTTCCTAATGTATACCATCTGTAAAGGAGCACGATGCTCAAACAATCAATATCCAACAAATATAATGAAACAGGTGGGATTCTTATCAAACACTTAATATATATGTGAAATTTGACATACAATATTTAAAAAAATCACTTGATTCTCAATAAACACAAAATTAAACAAATTAAAAACCACAAACTTGGTATTCTAATGTAGCATCTATTTATATGAAGTTCAAGCGACTTTTTGCTTATTCACAAGATCTTGCCTTTATTAATAAGATACACCAGTCTATACACTTCATTTTGAAAAATACCAACTGAAAGCAAATTCTTAAGTGAACAATCAGATTTATACATTTGACACTTTTCTTTTAATAAGGTGGCTATGTTTTCTTTCTTGCACTCAAGTAAAACATGACGTACAGTTTCCTTAACCTGGCAAAGATCACACAAACCAGTTGGATGCCTTTTCATAGCGAAAAGTCTTTGATTAACATTTGCTACACCCAATCTCAATCTACTAATTTTTACTTATTTTTGGCGATTATGATCCGTGTATTTAATATCTGTACTTACTGAGGGACATATTGTTTTACAAAAGTGTCCCTTTGTATTTCTTGTATATTCAATCTGCCATTTGTTTGTTATATAATTTCGAATTAGAGAATATACTTCGCTGAGTTGTAAGTAATTAGTGGAATTGATAATGCATCTTTGGTCATCATATCTGCTTTGTCATTCCCCGATATATTAATGTGACTCGGGATCCACACAAATTTAATTTTTCTATATTTGATTTTACTAAATGAATTAATTATTTCATCTAGTAGATTAGGTCTAGCTTTAGAAAAGATTCATTTAATGGAGGTCAGTGCGCTTAAAGAATCAGAGAAAACTGCGAACTGACAAAGGTTAGGAGATTCATTTTCTAGAATCCACAAGAGAGATTCATTGATAGCAGTCATCTCTGCAGCATAAATGCTTGAATTATCGCATAACCTAAACTTTCTCTCAACATGGAGACTAGGGATAGTGAAGGCTGCGGCTACAGTTTTGTCTTCCTTAGATCCATCTGTGTATATAAGAGTGTAATGATCAAACTTAGAGATTAACTCTAGAGCCATTAATCTCATATATTCTGGATTATCTTCCTGCTTAGTGATGAATTTTTTAAGACTTAAATCTATTTCAAATTTATCAGACGTCCATGGTGGATAAGATGAGAAGATAGGGGTAGAAAAAGGGGTAACATGAGAAGTGAAAAATCCAAAGTGCGAGTGTACATGGGTTGATTTTTATTGCAATGGGTTCTATATTCATTGGCTCAATGAGGTTCCATAGCAGTTTTAGTAGTGTGTTATTTGTTTCCTAGAATTTTGGTGCCTAATTTGAGGGAATTTTGGAGACGCCTTAGATGGAGAGGAGATTCGCCGCATTCATTTTGAAGTGCTGATGTTGCTGTGCCTTTGGGTGCCCACAGCATAACCTTAGTGCCTCATTTTGTATTGATGAAATTTTATCTAAATGGGTTTTGGAAGCAGACGCATAAGCCACATCACCATTTTCAATAACCGATCGGATAAGGGTTCTGTAGATGCTAATCATGGCTTTCTTGGAAGCTCCCCAGTGATATCCAGACACCCCTTCATTAAATTTAAACGATTTTTACATTTATTTAAAATATATGCTATCTGTGGTCTCCATGTCAATTTATGGTCAAATATGACGCCTGCAGGTCCCTAGGTCTTCCACGCGGTTTGGCGAAAGCTCTTTCTTAATTGCCGGACCCACTGCGTGGAATAGCCTTCCCGACCACGTGAAGAATGCTCCATCCTTGGATAACTTTAAGAAAGGGCTTAAAACGTTTCTATTTAAATTATCGTATGACTGTGGTTAATTTTCTATTGTCGCCTGAACTTATGTACAGCGCCCTTTTCTTCGGCCTCGGCCGTGTAACGGCGCTATATAAATTGTCTTATTATTATTTAAGAACTTAGCCGTTTTTCCCATCTTAATAGTTTCGTTTCCTATTTTTATATTAATTTTTGGTTGGCTGCGTTTTTTAGTAAACAATATACCAGTAGTTTTACTGATAGAGATCTTAAAACCATTCCGATTACACCATTTAGAAAATTCATTTATCGACCTTTGAATTTTTTCCTCTAACTGTTTTTGGTTACGATGTCCTGCATGTATGGAACTCTCATCAGCAAAAAGAGTCATCTGAACTCCATCTATTTGAGGTATGTCATTAGTCATAATAAAAAAACAATAAGGCACCCATGGCAATTATTATATATAACGCTAACTCGTAACGATTTAAAGGTGTGTAAGCATAAACGGATATTATTAATAGAAACCCGCGTTTAACGACTTACCACGGTCGCTGATATGACGTTACATTACGTTTCTTGGTCTAATGTGACAGACGTGGATGTGAGAAACGAGGTATTAATAACGTCGACAAAACGAATGAAATGTGTCAAAACTTTAAACGTAGGCAATTGTTATCAACGATCAGATGGAGGAGTTAGTCGCCAGGTGTCCAAGATGGACCCTCAAATAGTTTATCCGTGTTTACGGTTCGATAATTGCTCAAAATTTTCAAGTTTATTTTATATTTTATTTTGTAATTATATATCGGCGAACTGGATTTATTCTTTGGTCTTCGTTAATGCAACGGATATTCAATTTCCTAAATACCGTAACTTTATTTCTGCAAACCCGTCCAGTCGTCTGTTGCCGTTAAGCGTCCGTTACGAACTCAAAATGGCGTACTGTTACCTAACTTGGTTTGCTGACGACAGCGACTCCATTCGTTTAGAAAACGCCTTTGATTATCACTGGTCGCCAGTTACACAGTTTCCTTGGCCAAGTCAAGGATGCAACACAATTAAGCCTGGCAACAGAACGAAGTGTTCATCGGGCGAATGCAGTCAGCTTACGCAAGCGTATTCTGGTCGCGTTAATCCTGAGCTTCGTCACGTCACAGGGGTCCTGCTGTGGTCTCGTGGGTCCTGCTATGGTCTCGTGGATCCTGCTATGGTCTCGTTGGTCCTGCTATGGTCTCGTGGAGGTCGGCCTATTCGCCCTCAGCGCCGCCGTTCCTTGTTCTCTGCATTCGTTGTTCTACTGCTCACGTCGGGAGATGTTGAGAGCAACCCAGGCCCACCTTCCCACAAAGTCCAGACTAGGAAGACGACGTCGAAACAAGCGCCCATTAACTTCGGCAGCTTCAACATCCGGTCAGCAATCCGTCGTTCTGCCATTATTCACGACCTGATCATCGATGAACAGCTGGGCATTCTCGCACTTTGTGAGACATGCACTGGTGCTGACACACTCGACTGCATCAAGCGAGATATTGCACCGGATGGCTTCTCCCTTCTTCACGTTCACCGCCGTGGAATCCAAGGTCGCCCTCTAGCTGCTGGTGGCCTCACTGTGATCTTCGGGTCCTCGCTGGACATCAACGCTCATCCTCGGGCAGAAACACTCTGTTTTTCCTCATGTGAGTGAGGTTCAGCTGATACGACTCGGCAGATCATCATCACTAATTGCTTTCCTTGTGTGAACCGTCCTCCTGGCGCAGTCGGCGATTTCTGTAACGACCTGTCGACTCTTACATCAACTGTTTACATCGAGGTTGGTGAAAGACTTCTACTCTGTGGCGAACTACTACTATATATTCCTATATATAAAACCCTTCAATCCGTGCCTAGGAAGGTTTTTTGTCGATGTCATCCCAGCAAGGAATTAGGATCAAATGACACAACTCAGACGCATGAACAGAGCTGCATCACCTCTGGTGGATCAAATTTTCAGGCTGAATAGCTTAATTCAAAGAAGAATATTTTAAACAGTTTTGCAACTTTGCAAATAAATGGGCGTCGTAACAAATTCCACCCATACACCCAATAATGGCTGAAGCTAACGTTGTTTAGCAACATTCGGTGCTTAGCGACATCTTGACCCTGACTTCGTAAATTACATCGACCTTACTTACAGTACTGAACTTTGAAGTTTATACACGTATTACGAAAAAAACAATATTATTTATTACATTGATGACAGCGAATTAAAGGTGTCGAAAAAAGCTTTTAATATAATTTTGTATTAAAGACAACAGTTACTCGTGGTATCTTGTGCAGCTGACTGCGATCGTTTATTAAGTTTTGGGAGAATCTGCAGCTGTGCACTTCCTACAATATCAACTTATAGTATTTTTGTATTATTGTTCCAAACTTATCTTTAGTTTTCTGTGTTCAACGACATCTTGTGACTGACAAAGCCGTTCATCTCGACATCACTTCATCTCATCTTTATCTCGTCGATTTATTCTGCAAATGTATTCGGTACGCCTTGTGGAGAGAGGGAACCGGAGAATTCCCCGTTTCGGAAGCACATTTCTGATTTCTGGCATCCATATTGAGTACCTAAGGTTGAAACTTCGCTTATTTCTAACTGTCTCCGTTTTCCGCCAAAATTTCCCGTCACACTATATAACAGGTTGCAGTTTCTGATGCCATTCTTTTCCAAAACTGGGAATCTTTATCTCCTCGGACGTTGACGGTCATGTGGTTGATGATGTCACAACAAGCGATAAAGAAGCATGTATGCAAGTAGGCAGGCATTGCATATTCATTCATAGCTAGGGAAGGAACAGTCTACATGATAAAATACTTCTGTAAAGTTGTTTAAAATACTATTTTATAACGTGCTCTATAACTCTTTGTACTACCATTCACAAAAAATAACTTTACGGCAAAATTGAACAATTCCATTTGTTATTGCATTTTACATGTATGATGAGAGATATTAGAAGTTCACCACCGGAAATAACAAAATTTATCCCGAACAGAAATTATAGTTCTTCACACACCGTACATCTCCCCCATACGACTACCCAAACTGCCAAGTAGATTCCCGTTGCACGAATTAATGTCTCCGCAACAAGTCATAAAACTTTCAATTTTAGTGCATTGTACTAAATTGCACATTCATCCACTTCAGAAACCAAAGCGCTTCCCTAACCATTCATGACTGTCAACGGGTCATCGGGCGACGACGCTGTGCTCCTCCGAAGGACGGAGCCAGATGGCCAGGGTGGTGCAGCCAATCATCGCCTCGAGGACAACCGACCTCACCTTGTATTTTAATTAATGCTTGAACTATTCCCGACTATCAGCGTTTTTATTTAAAAGCAAACTTTCGAAACGCACAACGTCCCTCGCTAATCTTCTATGCTGATGAATGTGATGTGATTTCCCTATTTATCTGCTTTGTTTTATTTTGTGCTGCCATTGTTGGCGAAATAAAGATCGATGATAAACTGGTTGAATATAAGCTTCGAGTGTAACTCCGCTAGTGCCGCGTTTTGTTTACGCCATTCCCAAGTATCGAAAAAGGAGGAAGAGGGCGACACTAGTCATCTTCGCTATGACTCAGCATCGTTACACAAAAACCATTACTATTCGCTGGGTTATAAGCAACTGTTTAATGTTTGGCTTTGCACCTGATGTGGTTTTTGTGTGCAAGTGATAAGTGGACGTCAACGGCCCTTGGCAGCCGCACGATGTTCCTAAACTCTTGATGCTCTAAAATGTCAGGATCTGTTTAGAGACCTTTAAATCGTTATATCAAAATTATATATCTCTCACTTTCGTTCAATCCGACGGACAGGCCTAGGTTAACACAATATAAGCGAAATTCGTCTTCAACGACTCTGGCAGCCAAAAGATGTCGTTAAACAATGGTAACTAAATAATTGACATGGCAGCGAAACTCCAGCTAAAACGTTGATTTTATATAGCGCCGGCATAGATTGTGTGTATTGTATTTATTGTATTGTGATGCAGTTTTTTGTGTGGCGTTGAAAAATTTCTGAGATTCACATTTAAATAATGCCTACTTTGAACCTCCTCCGTGTTCCATACCCCATTTTGGATTACTCACCGCATCCCATTTGCGGAAGTCCGCGTTCCAACGGAGTACTGAGTCTGGGCAACAGTACTGATGTTGCTGGGCTAACTGTGCCATGGGGTGGAGTACTTACTTTGGTGATGCTGCATCCTGCGAAGGGACTCTCAACAGACCGAACGCCAAGCAGACTGCTGTCTGATTGAAGTCGGTTTTGAAGATAAAGTCTGTTCCGAATAACTGCAATATCTGCACTCTGCATAACCCCTTCTTCTGTCTGCATTTGTCCGCATATGGGTGGCTCCACCATCCCCTATTTGAGGACGTCCTTAATGGACGGCCCCATTCATTCCTCATTTTAGCTCAATAGCTAATCCAAGGCTTAAAATCAGGTAGAGTTAGATAGACGTCAAAAGCCCTGGCAGCCACAAGATGTCGTGAAATACTGAATTTTGTTGACAAAAATCAGGTTACGTCTAGACACCTTTAAATCGTATTCTCAAACGTTATATATTCATCGATTTCGTTGGATCACGGTATACTAATTTCCGTATAAATATTCGTCTACTGAAAGACTTATGTGCGTGTATATATCAACATGGTGTACATATTACCATATTAAATTTTTGTATATATTACTGGAAAATTGGATCGCACATTAGGAGCATGGCTTTTCTGCGTCGATGTAAAGAAAACTCGACTTTAAGCAACAAGGTAATTAGCATCGACCTTATTAAGCAACATATATACTGGAGTATGATTGTGTCTGTGTGTGTGCGAGTGTCTCTGTGTGCACGTATGCATTTGTGTGTGAGCATTTTACAGAATAATCAGTTGTATTAGGTTATTAGATACTTTTAAAAACGTGTTACTCTCTTGCTAGACATTTCATTTACACTTAATTAACCCCGTCACTCCTTGTATTTGGTTCGTGCCACACTCGAAGCCTGGAAAAAGGAGGAGGGCGACGCTAATTATCTTCTATATAATATAGAGAAACCACACAAATTGAACTCTGCCAAAACAAGCCAGACGTCGAATAGAAATTAACATCCGGATAGTAAGAGGGACTATGGAGACAATTTGATGTTCAAAGAAAACTTCATTAATTGTTGTCAACGACCTTTGATCTCTCAGAGCAACGTTAACTAGTCACGAAATCTACCATCCCTTCTGCAAACCGTAGCATATGAGCCCCCATGGGATTCATTCAACAATAAAAGTATTACTTTAAACATCTTATCCGGATTCCTCAACATTTCTGAAAATTTTGTCAGCAATTTCAGTAAGAATGTGACGAAGCAAAGGACGAACGCTGTCGCTTTCCAGCATTTATGTATTTGTCAACTTAATTATCTCTCTCCCCTTACAGGTTTTTTCTCGAAACTGCTATCCTCAGTCGTACGTAGGTGAGACCGAATGCCCAAACAACCGATTTTCAACTTACTTAGATACCAAGACAGACTTAAGAAGCTAAGGTGCGGTGGACGTCAAAGATCCTGGCAGACACAGATGTCTCTCAACAGTTAATACTACCAATAATGTTGCGCTATGTTTAAACACTATTAAATCGCTCTAGCCGGCCTTATACAGTATATAATACATCGGCGACCACGATGAAACATTTATATATAGCGTATTGTAAAAGTGATTTAAAGGTGTCTAAACATAACCTAAAATTATAAAAATTCGAACGTATAAGGACTTATGGCTGACAGGGCCGTTGACACCAACGTAACCGTCTTTTTTAAACATTTTATTTATTTAAATGGTGGATGACAATGGAGCCAAAATCCACTAACAATGTTTGCATGATAAGTTACGGTTTACGACAATGGCCCTACAACCGTTTGTCATGTAGATAAACACGTGGGATTTCGAGTATTTTTTACCATTATACACCTATAAATCGTTTTCATGAACACCTTTATATAAACTTAATTTTAGTTCAATCGATGTTTTAACTCCGCCACTGCCTTGTTTGGGGTAGGCCAGTCCCAAGCCTGGGTAAAGGAAGAGGGCGACGGCAATGGCCTTTGATGTCATAAGCTGTCGTTAAACTGAGGAACTACTACTAATTGACGTTTGAATATTCGCTTGTTGTGGTTTTGGAAAGTCATGTGTGAAAGTTATGACAGTTGTGATGGTTGTTTCTGGATTCTCTATCTTTTCCAAATCCCTAACTCATAAGTAGGAAGCTATTTCAGCCAAGTTGTCCTCGTTTTCTATTAACCCATAGATCACACCTAATGGTTAGGATTCACCGGATGATTTAGCCATATGTGCGGATTGTTCTGTTTGAGTTCTTTGTTGTTTAGCAATTAATGTTTTTTCCCCAGGAAATGGCAAAAGAAAAACTGGGTACTAAAGGCTTTCCATTTAGAAATTTCATACTCATCAATTAGTTTTTTGTTGGTTATTGAAAGTTAACACTCTTAGTCCCTCTCCAGCAATTTGAATTCTTTCAACCTCTCCTCCTGCTTCAACAGCTACTTCTTTACTGAGCTGTCGATACATTGACTTAAAGTAATTGATCTAATTGATCAGTTCCCTTTTTGGACAGTTTATATAAACTGTTCTCATGAACAAATCTTCAATTTCTTCAGCTTTTTCTGGATTAATTGTTTGTCTGGATGTGTTCTTATTAAAAGAGTTTTCAATAGCTATTGTCTTATTTTTGTATTCCCATTGGAAACATGGGCAGTGAATGGAATAATCTTAACCTCGGGTTGTTGTTGTCCATGGGTTTAACGACATCTTCTGGCAATTAAGGCCGTTGACGTCTTCGATATGAAAATGTTGTTGACGTTGTCCATAAGTTCATTTCTTTCTTCTTATCGTTTCCTTTAAGATTTTTGTTTCCGTAGGTAATGTATGCATTTTTTAAACTGATTGCAGCACGACATGGATGAGAGACCAAATACAGGCGAAGGGGGTTTTGTTGACTGGTTGATGGCACATGTGTCGACTTCTTGTTGGTTTTCTTCTTGTTGGCTGATGTGGACCTTCCTCTGCATGGAATTAGGTAATATTAGTCAGCGAAATAGAAATTTCCTCCAAGTTACATACAATGATAACATTGTCCTGTTTTGAACATCGTGTGTTGGTAGAGCCGTTGACTATACGTTACTTTAATGGGATAACATCGAACGAAAATGAGACTCACTTAGCAGTAGTAGTTCCAATGTTTAACGACATCTTATGAATTTTCGTAACCCCGCGAACGCCAAGCGCTTATCAATAATGAATATTCATGCAGCAGTAATATTCATCACACAAATGACGACTTCTGATTGGTTGAGAGACTCCTTGGAGCATTTTGAGATGTATTTTCGTATATGCTCGCGGACCGTTGAAAATTTTCTACTCGGCCAGCGATAGTATTATTTCCAATGTTTAACGACATCTTACGACATGAAAGGCCTTTCACGTCGCCCTCCTCCTTTATCCATGCTTCGGACAGGCACTACCTGCATTCGGCAGTGGCGGATTTATAAAGGTGTTTAACCCGAATTAAGATAATAGTACTGTTATGTGTTTAGCGACATCTTGCGACTGCCTTTGCAATTGGCGTCCCTGGTACCTTGCCGTTTCTTCAATGCATAAATCAAGACACCACTTATACAAGCCAGGGAACCAAATTGAGAAATATATAAACTTGACAGAAACAATTTTAAAGGTGTTTAAGAAGAGCGTATAGAAAGGTTGACATGTCGGCCATAAGATCTAGTTAAAAACTCGACACTGCAAATAACTCATTATGGAGTTATCATCTGTTTCGACTACTTTAAACTGATTTTTTTCGATTTTATATGTTTAATCGTCATTTGCATTCAGTTTAGGCGATAGCTTCGTTCAAAATACGACGTCAACGACCCTGGCGGCCACAAGATGTAATTAAACACTTGATGCCACTGATAACAACTTATTATAGGCTCTCTTCAGAGACCTTTAAATCGTTATTTTCGACTTGATAATTCTCTCGTCGCGGCGATTGCTATCTTTAAGCAGATGAACAAGAATTGAATAGCATGAATACCGCCAAAACTCAATCAACGTCGTGTGGAATTAGAATCAAACGTAAAATATTAAATACCGAAGTGGCCATTTTTTGATTGAATTGATAGGTTTTTGCAACCCTGATTTAGCTACTTCTAGATACGGCGCAAATGGCCAAACTGCTTAGACACCTTTATATCGCGTGTTTTAATAGCGTATGGTTTTTTATCAAATCGTTGGTCATATGCGGATTTTTCATCGCCTAGATTAAACAATCTTGTTGACTTTGTGCGGCTAACGGTGAAACTGGGAATTTGATATTGCCGTGTCCAGCAAATGGACTCTAATTATACCCAACCCGGTACAGAATCATGGGCACGGTAGCCGATTGGCGAGAGTGCATGGCTTGTAACGTGGAGAGTACTGGTTCGAGCCTCTTCCGAGAGAGTTACTGTATAGAGACCTTGAGCAAGTCCTTTACTCCCAATTGCTCAGCGCCATCGATTGATGCTAAGTCATTAGATAGTGGCGCCTAATAAATGCAGAAATAAAAATCAGACTGGTGTTTCACTTAAGTCATTGTTTACGGCAAAGGCTGTGCTTAAATTGCTATGTACCGAATTTAGATGCGGTCGTCGTCAATGAACAAAACTTCCTTTCCATAATCCTCACCTGAGTAAACATCCCTCTCTTGCGGACGTCCTTTTTGGACGATCTTCTAGTGTAGTTGTTTAGCGTTAGCTTCGTTTTCGCCGCCCGTAAGTTATTAAGGTCTTATTACAACATTAACTTTATGGTACTGCTTAGACACCTTTATATCGGTGTTATATATAAGTCATAGTCGTTTAATTGATAAATTCTCTATCTTCGCAGAATTGAGTGGAAAATGTAACGCAAGGTTATGTCGGCGTCAACGGCCCTGTCGACCATAACATGTCGTTAATCGATGAAAACTAAAAACTACAAGTGATAGCTAGAACACAAACCATTACATCTTCGGCAGTTATCTAGATGTGGGTTTTGTGTGCAAAGTTAAGTGAAGTCAACAAAATGTTGTCAAACACCAGATGCACTAGTTTAAACACCTTTAAATCGCTTGTTTCAACGTTATATATTTCTCATATTCGTTTAATGCAAGATACACACGCACACATACGCGTACATACATTACTTGGTTACATTCTGTGATGGTTGTCAGTGTCCTGTACTGTCGACGAGAACGCCCTGGCGGCCACAAGCAGTTGTTAAAAACTGGACCCTACGAATAATAGTGCCCTCTAAATTATGCTCAGCCTGTCACGTGCTGCGAGTAAATTATCGACGTGTGTGGTCTAAATGAGCTCTGAACAAAGGACGCTGTGACTTTCTTTCAAAGGAAGATACAAAACATTTTGTCTCCAGTTAGTGGTGGTTGTTCAAGAGTTACGACATGTAGAAGCGGTGCGAAGGTAGGCAATAAACCACGCAGTGAGGCAGGCACAAAAAAGGGAACGACATTTGCCGGTAAAAAAACGAATCCTAGTCGCTGAAATCTCGAGATTACGGTTACGATTAAGTATGTATGTATCAGCACACTTGATATTGGCACTTTTAAGTACATAGCAAACCGATGACTATATCTAACTCTGGTCGAAATTATGTCTTTTTACATAAATCTTTACTAAGTAATACAGATGTTGCAGCACAAAAAGCAAAATTGAGGTTAAGTCTACGTCAACGGCCCCGATATCCGTAAGATGTCATTGAATTCTGGATAGCCGTAAGATGTCGTTAAACTCTGCCTACGACTTAAAATATTTGGCTCACTTTAGACACCCTTAAATCGCTTCTTCCAACTCTATTTATTCCTTAATTTGGTTCAGACGTTTGTCTCACTTTTGAACTATCGGGATAAAAGAGGAGGTGGAGGCCGATGTCAACGGCCTTTAATGCCATAAGATGTCGTTAAACTGAGGAACTACTAATACTGGATCATCTAAGGTCGACGTCAACGGTACTACTAGCAAATAAACCATTTCCTTAAACAGTGAATGCACCAATAGCATCAGGCTGCTTTTAGACACCGTGAAATAGCTTTCTAGATCTTATAAACACATTTTCCTTTTAGTTAGAAAAGCTTTCTTAACCGTTTCGAATGTAAGGTAAGGTCAAAGTCAGCCATAAGGTGCGTTAAACACTCGATATTCAACCAATTTATAGATGACTTTATTTAAACAAAGAACACACGTATATAAAGTTTAAGGGAAGGAAGCAATGGTTGAGACCAGTGGTTCTGAGAGCCGCAGGTAGTTAAACACTCGATACTTACTACTAATATATTAGGCTAAATAAAGATACCTTTAAATCGGTCTTTCCAACGCTATATACCCCCCCCCCCCCTTAATAATCGTCGCAACTGGGTAGAATGTATAGTCGACGTAACTGGCCATGCAGCCACAAGATGTACTTAACCAAAGAATTGTCTAAAATAGGATGTTTAGATTTGTAGGTGTTCAGATTTTGAAAAACCCGAAAGATCACATTTTCTCAAATTAGATTTTTAAAGCAATTTTTCGTGTCTTCAAAGAAATTAAAATAGAAAATCGGAGAGCTTTTTAAGTACTTTACATGAAATACAAAATTGAATAAATCAACATGGCGGCGATTGCTACCTTTTAAGCAGATCACGGCGCACCAACGATCATAACAGAACTGAACTCATAATTAAATATCTTGTGCACAGCTATTATTCTAACTTAGTGGCCTGCGCTTCAAAACACGAAATGTAGTTCTCAGGTGTTTAATGGAAAGGCACGACCACATTTTTTGGAGCTAATTAAATTAAAATAAAGATAATCGTAGTGTAATTGAGCTTCGTTAGTAATCGTCAGTGCACTACCCTGAATTGTTGGCCGAAAGAATTCTTAAGCTAAACATTAGTGAACAGTGCACTAGTTTAAGTGATCTGTGTATCGAAGCGATTACAGTATCAGACTAAAACGACGAGCTAAGTAAAAATAATAGCGACTTCAAAGTCCCCGTCAGTCACGAGATGAATACTAAAGATAAATATGAAACAATTATATAAAAATACGATATATTAATAATCAAAGATTTATGCAGTGTGAGACTCTCCCAAAAAATAAGTGTAAGATCGACGTTAATGGGCCATCGCCCCATGAGCAATTATATCTCTCATACCAACTGCTAATAAAAGCTCTGTTTCGACACCGTTAATTCGCTTTTACCAACGTAATAACTTCTTCAGTTTTCCTTCAAAGTATAGATACCTGGACCGTTTCGGTTGTGTGATACTGTCGTTCTCAAAGTATGGCCTGGGACCCCGCTTGAGGGTACCCTAGAACAATTCAGGGGTAGGGCCTACCTGAGGTCTAAACTATTTTCATAAAAATACTAATTCGTTATTTTTTTATTCTGGAAAATATAGTTACTTTTCATTGAAAATGTTGTTTATTTTAACATGTAATACGGTAATATCGATGGATATAACCCACACAAAGAAAAGCTCTTTGGGATCCTCAGTAATTTTTAAGAGTAAGGAGGTAATTTTGGCGGGGGTCCTTTATGGACGACCCCTAGGAAATGAATATGTAAATTTAATCTAAGAAATTTTTCAGCGCCACTGGAAAGCTGCTTTAGGGAGACTAGCATATAACAGACACCGGCGCTATATAAAATCAACCCCGCAAAAGACAGGTTGTGGATCAGTATCGCTGGCAGGTCGTTTAGTTATTTACCATTGTTTAACGACATCTTGTGGCCGCCACAGCCGTTGAAGTCGACTTTCATGTATATTTAGACAGTGTCAAAGGGCTCTGGCGATTAAACGAAATTCGAAAATGAGAAATATATAACGCTGGATATAACGATCTAAAAGGTGTACAAAACGTTCCTTACATTTTAAGGCATCTTATCTATCTTCAGTACACTATTGTATGGATCAGAAACTTGGCCAGTAATGGTGGCAAACACATCACAGATTACTGAGCAGAAGTTTGCGCATTTCGTGTCGTGATAAAGTATCAAATAAAACTGTAAGAGAAAGAATAAGACAAGAGGAGAATTTAGAATGTAGAGAATATGATCAGAAAGATAAGATTGAAATGAATGGGACATGTAATTCGTATGGACAGAGATATAGGCAAGCCAATCAAGCATTGAACTGGATTCCTGAAGGGAAACGGAGGAGGAGGGGAAGACGAAGGAAGCACTGGCCAGAGACCATCAGAGACGACCTTCGGTGTTCGGAGATGTCGTGGGATGAGGCAGGAGGATGAATGGAGAAGCTGCGTTGTCCGATGCGCAGACGTGCACAGGAAGGACTAAGTACTAAGTAAGTAAGTATTTATCTTATTTATTTATTTTTGAAAAGGTGCTTAATAAGTTAGCCTAAAAGTTGTTAAATGTCATTAAGAACAAAAGAGCGATTTAAAGGTGTCTAAACAGTGGATTTTTGTTAAAGGCTGAAGCATTATGCATAAAGCTTGTGGGAGTCACCGCGTTCACGTCGCTTTATACGAACTTCTTGGCAGACTTCTGCACACATCAAACAATGATCTTCCTTATTATTATCCTACTTTATATATATATACAGTTTCAAATGTATCTTTACTTGTCTGCGTTTAACGACACCTTGTAACTGGCAGAGACTTTAGAGTCGCTATTAAGACATAAGTGAATATACTAATCGCTTTTATTCATTAGGTGGTAAATTTAAGCGACCACAAGTTGTTGTAAAACATTTAACCTTAAATGATATTGAGATGCGTTTTTTCAATACAGGGAGTGGGAGGTATGACACCCACAAAGCTGATAATCATAAATTTAGGAGACTTGGTTGGATTAAATACCGATAACTAGAACAGATCATAAAAATTACTGGCAATATAAAACGATGACCTTCCTCGCCCGTTTAACTCTGGTACTGCCTTTTTTGGGGTAGTGCCAGTCCCAAGCCTGGATAAAGGAGGAGGGCGACGACAACAGCCTTTGATGCCATAAGCTGTCGTTAAACTGAGGAACTACAATGCCGTGTTTGGATGGTGCGAATAATAAACAATGTTTGTTTAGATAGTAATAGCCTGCGCTTCAAAACAGAGCCCTTAAAAACACGAAAAGTAGTTCTCGGGTATTTAGTAGAAAGGCACGGGCCTCACTTTTGGAATTAATTTAATTAAAAGAAAGATAATCGTACTGTAATTGAGCTTCGTTGGAAATCATCAAATGCATTCCTCCGAATTGTTAGCCGAAAGAATTCCTTAAGCCAAATATTATTGGGAAAGTGAACTCGTTTAACGTGTAACGAAGCGATTGCAGTATCGGACTGACACGACGAACGATTTAAAATAATAGCGACGTCAAAAGTCCCCTTCAGTCACAAGATGGCGCTAAACGCAAAATACTAAAGATAAATTTGGAACACTTATATAAAAGATACGATGAAGTAATAATGTAAGATTTATGCAGTGTATGGCTCTCAGAAAAATAATTATTAGATCGACGTTAACGGGCCATGGCTCCACGAGCAACTTCTATCTTTCATACCAACTGTTATTAAAAGTTCCTTTTAGACACCTTTAATTCACTTTTAAAAACGCAATAACTTCTTCAGTTTTAGGAGTTTTGTTTTGTGTTTTCTCTGAGAGTGTTTCATCGTAACTGAGTTCTAAACTATTTTAAAAAATACTAAGATGTTATTTTTTTCTGGGGAATTTAGTTACTTTTAATTGAAATTGCTATTTATTTTAAAATGTAATAAGTTTATTTTTATTTTATTATGAATTAATACAATGATGTCTCAGTTTTTAATATCTAATACGGCAAATATCGATGGATATAACTCACATCAAGAAAAGCTCTTTGGGGTCATCAACTATTTTCAATAGTTTAAGGAGATACTTTTAGCGGGAGCACTTTATGGACGACCCCTAAGAAATGAATATGTAAATTTAATCTGAGAAATTTTTCAGCCCCACAAAAAGCTGCTTTAGGGAGACCAGCGTATAACAGACACCGGCGCTAAATAAAATCAACACCGCAAAATCCATGTTTTGGGTCAGTACCGCTGGCAGGTCATTTAGTTAGTTACCGTTGTTTAACGACATCTTGTGGCTGCCGGAGCCGTTGAAGGCGACTTTCACTTATATTCAGACAGTGTCAAGCAGCTCTGGGGATGGACAGAAAATTTTAAATATACAACGTGGATATATCGAAACAAAGGTGTCCAAAAGATCCTTATATTTTGTTTTGACTGAGCGCCTGTGAATAAGCTGGTTCTCGTGATTTAGCTGCAGAAATCTTGCCACGGGATCGTTGGCCAGTCTGAGCGTTTAGAGATGGTTGCTTGGCGGCTTGAATTATAATTATCGACTTCAAGTGTCGTGCTTGCTGTAAATCAACAATAAGGATTTGTAAACGTGAAGGCTTCGTTAATTCCGCCTCCTGCTATACCATGGGAGCCTTACCCGCGGACTTGACCTTAGAACGGGTGCTGGTTAGGTCATCCTGGTGTACGTTTGGACCAGCTGCCCGTTGGAATCGTCGGCACCTCCGAGTTCCGTCACATATTTCTCAGTTTTGTTCAGTAGATATTTATGACCCATACATCATACGCGAAGGGCTTCGTCAACGGCTCTGGCAGCCACAAGACGTCGTTAAACAATCGATAAAGCACCGACCCTACATTCTGACACTACAGTGTATTCATACCATGGGGCAACTGCTCAACGTATCTTCACATTTGGCCTCCGATCGAAACACACGCCACCGTTTAGAAGGAGAGTTCTCAACTATGGGGTCAGAAGTGCTTTTAACCATAAAGGCAAACCTTTTGGTTCCTAATTTGGTTGAACTAAAGATCTCTGAGATCTACTTAATTTGACTGCAGATAAGATACATAATATAACATAGAAATGGATGCATATAACATAAATATAAATAAAAGTTACAAAAATAAAAGCTAATATACATATAAAAAGATTAAGCATACAATTACACACCTTAATATCACTTTTTGTCGTGTTATATATTTATCTACATTAGTGACAGATTATTGTTTGAATCTCAAACGCTAGAGGGCTTGACCTCTCCTACCATAAGACCTTGGGAAAGCGTACGTGCAGATGACTAACAATTTATGTCAAAATACATATATCCCAAGTCTTTTGTTGTCAATGTCAAAGTTAAGATATTCATCTTGATGCAATGTTAGTTCGTTAAATCTAACTCTATAGTTTTGAAAATAAACAAGCAGTTTTATTATAGAAACAAATTGTTAATTCAGACAATATGTTCAAGTTCAATTCTACTATCACAATCTACGTCTACCACACGCTACTACTACTGCAGGCCAACTGCTAAACTAACTATAGCAATTAATGAAGTAATGAAGTAATTAGATTTCTTTCCTACCTTTGATGAGTTGTAGATCGTCCAGGCCTGAGTTCTTGTGCAGATTAGTTGATTTTCTTACGTGACGATATTCATGTGATCGTCAACGTAGCAATTAGTAGTTTTCTTTGTTTAGCAACAATTTATGGCTGCCAGGGCCGTTGACGTCGACCTTACATGACGAATAGGGTAGTAGGCCTAGTTAGGTCTTAGTCATAAAACGACCGATTGAAGAAAACACTATATATAGAGTTGCAAAAGCGATTTAACGGTGTCTAAGCGAAGCCTCCGGATATATTGGGATAGCACTGAAAGTTTCTTATTTCACGTTGAGCAGATCATAGGCCAAAACTAATATAGAGTTTTCTAACCCATCACACAAATTCATCGATGCTCCACCGCTTGCAATTTCTGAAAACTGAAAACATACCTCTTTCACAGATCGTACCCTGACACCCCTTCATCCACTTATCTTTCTGTCCTCTCCAACCCCAAACACCACCACCCGTAGCTGACACGCTTCTGTTCCACGTAAGTAAGTAAGTAAGTATATTCTTTATTAACCTTGGGACCAGAACTAACCAACTGAAGGTAGTGGCGGAGTTAAGGGTGTCTAACCAGGTCTAATAAATTTATAGCATTAACGGATGTTAAAAGAAATCTTATGGCAGACAATAATATTCATTATCTTACACAGTTTTAAACACACACACACACACACACACGCACACTCACACGCTCACGTGCATTATCGTCCTTATCTTACTCCTTATTGAATTCCGGAAATTAGTGTGCGGAGTTTAAGAACATGAGATGCATATTAGTAATTAACTATCAACTGTTGATTCACGGCATTGTGGCAATGTAGTTTCAGAGGGAGAGAGAACAGGCAAGACAGACGACAGGCTTACATTACCAACTTTTTAATGACATCTTGTGGCTGCCACGGCAGTTGAAATCAATATTCGTTTCTACTTTCTACTACAAGTCAACTAGAATCCAAAACCAAAACCGAAATAGAGAAATATATAACGTTGAATAAAAGTATTTAAAGTTGTCCAAGGAGATACTGATATTTTGAAGGATCGATTGCTTAGCGACATCTTGTGTGGCCACAGCTGTTGAAATAAGTCTGCATGGTTTTGGATTACGCTGACCAGATTGAATGGACAAAATAAAATTTATATAATATTGCATAATAAATTTATATTTATATTTATATTTATTTTTATATTCATATTTATATTTATATTCATATTCATATTTATATTTGTCATGTTATGTTATATTATATTACATTACGTTTATATTATATTATATTATATTATATTATATTACATATATATTTTATTACATTTATTTTATACTATATTGTATTGTGTTATATTACATTACATTATGTAATAAAATAATACAATATTTTTATTATGGTATTATATTGTATTTAGATTATAAATTTAAAACATATTATAAAGTAATATAATATTTTAAATTCATATTATATACACATCGATTTGCTTCAGCCGCTCGTAGGCTAAGTCATGGCTCCACCCGAACACCGTAATAAGACCCACCACTGCACTGTAGTCGGGTTGTACCAGACCGAAGCCTGTATAAAAGGAGAGGCGACGTTAATCAAATTTGCATATATGCTAATCAGATGTTAATCAGATGCTAATAGTATTCTTTATGACGCAGCGTCGTTACGCAGAAACGTTACGCTTAGTCGTTCGTAAGAATGGGTAGAGTATCGCTGGTGTCAACGGCTCTGACGGCCACAAGATGTCCTTATACACTTGGTACTCCTACATAGCGACACTAAGACACCTTTAAATCGCTTTCTCCATAGACATATAAAATTCATTTCGATTACCCTGTGTTAATGTGCTGTTACTAATTTCGTTTGGCAATAAAGGGTCTTTTTCTAACAACACAACATGACAGGCACTAACCAAAATTTACATGGTTTAAGATACAGAGACACACAGAGAGAGAGAGAGAGAGAGAGAGAGAGAGAGAGATATATATATATATATATATATATATATATATATATATATATATATATATATATATATATATATATATATATATATATATATATATATATATATATATATATATATATATATATATATATATATATATATTCAACAAATTCTTATGGTATCAAAAGCCGTTGGCGTCGCCCTCCTCCTTTGTTCACGATTGGGACTGACACTACCCGACTATGGCAGTAGCAAAGATTTTTTTTATTCCTGGGTTTAACGACATCTAATGGCATCAGCGGGCGTTGACGTCATTAGCAAAGATTGAACGAAATTGAATAAAAGGTGTCTAAAAGTGTCCTAAAATTTCTTAGCAGTATCTACAGTAGCATTTAACGACATCTTGTGACAAAATGGGCCTTTGACGTCTCTACGTACTTTAAAAATCCGTTTATTAGCGATTGAGCGAAGCGAGGAATCTCAGTCCGATACGACAACAGCCGCTTTCGGGAATCAGGTAAATCTTACATGTCTTCAGAAGTTCCTACACTTCAAGGAAACTCTTTATACGAAGAATGATCGAAGTATTAGAACGGTCGATCATCGACTTGTACGCACACAAATCGAACGTACATACGAAGGTTTCGAATTTGTTTTTCCACGTCTAGATTAACATGCACCAACGAACCTATCTCCCCGACTAAATATATGAAACCTCTTCTTATACCAGTAAAATTTCGTCTGCCCAACAATGACGGCATACCGTCGCTGCTGATCTGCGCATGGTCACTGCCAACCGTCCATCGCTAAAGTCGTCTGCTCATGACATCAGCAGCTGTTTAATTTTCAAATCTGCTCTGTCTAATTTATCCTTGGAAAAATCGTCAGGTAGGTTAACATCAGCCGTGCTAACGTGGTGATCTTGTAAAACCATATTCCTACCTAATTTGGCCGTTTGCTATAGTCCAGCTATAACTCATATAAGTTGGCCTGCCTACAATACTATAAACACTACAGCTTTTATACATAAATCTACCATTACCAACTACACCAAACTACTACTGTACATACTAACTAAGTAAGAAACCTCTGTTCCTCAGCTTAACTAAACAATTAGAAACGCGAATTAAACGTCAACGCTAATACTTGTTAATGAGATGTGAGGATTTGCGCGGTTAGGCAGTTAAGTCACTGATAGGGAGGTAGAAGAGAGCTATGGGTGTGTATGCTGTATGATGGGTCTGTTTGTACACAGATTCAGGTCAGTCGAAAGTAGTTCGTCGTTGAGGTGGTGAATGAAGACAGGTTAAGTTAGAAACGGTACATATCTTTGTGATCACTACTGTTCTTGTTTAGTGACTTCCTTCGTAAACATCATCTTACGGACCAGCTCAAGGCATTTAAATGGTTGTGTGGTGGATAGGACCCCTCGGAGGAAACATCGACTAAGGATGTCCTCAAAGAAGGGGTAGGGTAGAGCGTGGTCGGGGTCACCAAAATGGGAACAACGGGATGTGGTTTATGTCCAGTGCGGACGCCAGCATCTAAATTTGGATAATTATAAGTCACCTCAAGAAGATCACATAATAGAGCCACCTCGGCACTAATCCAACGACTCTCTTGGCCTTTCTACCTGGAGGTTGAATATCCACCTAATAACCTCGCACCCCTTACAGCGGACGAATCCATTGGCGGAATCCGAAATTTCGGTAACACAGATCTGAACAGCGCCCAAAACACTCAGAAACGAGGGCGAAAGAGAAACGTCTACTCGAAGAATGCATACTTGGTAACCTTTAAAGTTCAAACGCAGAAAAATTATCGAGAAAAATCAGCATATCCCCACTAGTCGATCAAAAGCAGACATGCTACCAAACATGTGACATCTAGCCACATGCGCCGTAGTTCGAATTAACTAAATCAGTCGTGCAGAAACCAATCATTTAAATAGAAAACAATGTTTCTAGGTAATTAATGTTTTAGATTTTATTATATTTCCAGACGACGTGAATTGAACTATGGCAGTGCAGCTGATATTCAGTTCTAAGGCCAGTTCTTCGATGGACGGTGGCGCAAAATCATCTGCGTTAGGATATCAATCGCCGCGATGTTGATTTTCATAATCCTATTAAAGAGGATTGGAAGATGATGACAGTGTCCTGACAACGTATCCATTCCTCCTCCTCCTCCTTCTCCTCCACACCCATCTCCTCAGTCTGCTCCGTCGACAACAAAGATTTCAATTACATAAAAAAATCAAAAAAAAAAAACGGGCAACCTGGGCTACCTCAAGAAGAACTACGACAACGAGAAAACCAAATTCCATCAGGACTCGTTTAACGAGGGATATGTTCCTTAGTCAACCAGCCTCTACTCAATCAAAACTGACGAGGGAAAACGGCAGCAACTAGCGTGTGAATGAAAGCGAGGAACATATAATGTCGACATATGCAATTTAAAGGTGTCTGAAAGCAGATGTCTTCAAATCGCTATTTTTAGTAGTTTCTAGTGAAAACGACTTCTAGTGGCCTTAAGGGCCATTAACATTGACGTTATCTTACTTACATTTCAAGCTGGAATGTGAAAAATCGGATTTTAAGATAATATGTTTGCCAAATAACCAATCCTATTACGTAAGAATACGTACTTGATATTCAGTGTAGAAGGACATCTGGTGTCTTTAACAGGATTTAGCGTTGACCTTTTCTACAGGAGGGGTCTTGCGAAACTGTCCATGGAGCGAAAATGAAAAAGAAATAGAAAAGAAAAAAGAATTTTAAAGGTGTCTAACAGAAACCAAATAATATTTGTGTTATTAAGGGAAGGAGGAAATTACATTTCAGGCCTAACGACGGTCTATATAATGTCGGATTAAGAGATTTGAAGGTGTTTAAAGACAGTCAAATATCAGCTCTGAGCTTTTCTTTGTTCGCTCGAAGGAAATCTCACAAAGTTTTAGCCCAAATCGAAATTATATAATATAATTTCTGCCTTTATCACAGAAGCACTTCTGACCCGGCAGATCCAGTTGTCCATTAGTTGAACGCTTGCCTTCTAACGCGTTGTCTTTTAGTTCGAGTCTTTCAGTGAGACAATCAACTGACATCTTGCTTCTAGGTTTAAATCTTGCATGGGCGCTATAATTAAAATTATTAATTAATTAATTAAAAAGCGACTAAAAGGTATTTAAGATAAACTACAGCACGGTGCAATAAATTATACCTTATCTATGTATGTATGTATGTATGTATGTATATATGTATGTACGTACGTATGTATGAATGTATGTATGCATGTATGTATGTGTGTGTACGTATATATGTGTGTATCTGTGTATGTATCTGTGTATGATGTATGTATGCATGTATGTATGTCTGTATGCATGTCTGTAAGTAGACAATTATCATAGCGCCTTTTAGTACCTCACAAAACCGTTGCCTGCGTCAACGTAAATGGCTTCAAAATCATTAAGATCAAAAAGTTAATCAATATGCTAGCAGTGCTCAGATAACTAGGAGAGTTATCACTGGCGAACTCCCGCAAAGCCAACCGACGAATTCCTAACGAGAGTCCGGAAATTCCTCGGCCATCGAGGTGCTGAGTCCTAAGGCCTAGATTATACTATATTGCTGATCTTGAGCTGCTAACTGTGCTACAGCGTGGGGTATTTTATTCTGCCCCATCCAACAGAGGGACTCAAAATCGATCTAGAACAATGAAAAACTCCCACCGTTGAACCATTGGCCGCCTCTCTCACTTGTGGCCTAACCTTCTGACCTGATTTCCGACTGACACTTCCGGACCATCGGTTTAATAGACACCGGAGCATTAGAAGTTAATAATTTTTATTATGATAATTACTTAAGATGGAATTTATAGCGGAGGCTGAAAATAAGTGTATACAGTTCTGATGTTTTATGACGTTTTCTGGCTGTAAGAACAACTGACCATTAGACATTCCTCTACTTTATATTTAATTACCCTAGGAAATATTTGAGAATTTCAGAATTTTAATAGTCATATACAAATTTGTTGAATAATAGCGTTGAGTGTCAAACGACATCTACCGTCTGCAAAGCTTGATAAATCAGACCATGTTCCAGGTAATCGTACTAATAATTCCAATTTTTAACGACATCTTATGGCAACAAAGGCCGTTGATGTCGCTCTCCACCTTCATCCAGGTTTGGGACTGGCACCACCCCCAAACAAAGCAGTCGCGAACGCTACTGTAGTAGTAGTCGTTCCTCAGTTTAACGAGAGCTTATTGCATCAAAGGCCGTTGCCGTCGCCCACCTCCTTTTCCCAGGCTTGGGACTGGCACTATCCCCAAACAAGACGGTGGCGAAGTTGATAAACGCTACTGTTGAACAAAATGATAATTATATAAAGTTAGTCACAAGTGATTTAAAGGTGTGTAAGTGTGACCGAACGCTATTTAAAAAAATCGCTATTTAAAAAATCGAGGGTTCAACTATTTATGGATGTCAGGGCCGTTGATATCGACCTTACATTACGTTTGAGTGTAATCTGACACTCTTGATTGAGAAAAGCGAGGTTTTGAAAAGTCGAGAAAGCGATTTAAAAGAGTCGAAACTGTAAATGTAGCAATTATTATCAGTTATAATTAGTAGTTACCAGTTTCTAAGGATTTCTTGCGACTTTCGAGGTGATTTTTAAAAAATCTGCTTGACCTAAGCATAACCGTCTATTTATGTATTTTATTCGTTAAAAGAGCTCAATTATAGAGAATCCAAATTAAATAACGATTTGTTGTAAGATAAGTTACGGTCGAAGTTAACGGTACTGGCAGGAATGTACGATGTTGCGAAACACGCCATACTAGGAATGTTAGGAATGTTAGATACCTTTAAATCGGTTTCTAAAAGATTATATATTCGTCATTTTTAATCGTACTTCCATAACTCCGCCACTGTTTTTTTTCGGGTAGTGCCAGTCCCAAGCCTGCGGATAAAGGAGGAGTGCGACGGCAACGGCCTTTGAAGCCATAAGCTGTAGTTAAACTGCGGAACTACTACTAGTTCCATTTACAACCCGGAGTATAGCATTATGTGGTTCGCTGTGTTAACGGCCATGACACCCGTAAGATGTCACAAAACACATTGCAGAAGCCGCGATTTAGACGTTACCTAGTGGGTGGGATGACTCGAACACAGTTCTATGCTTTAAGACACCCACATCCCTATAGATACATTTTCCTCATAAATCGTTTCAAGTTCCTGGGGTTCAGAGCTGCAGTTCTGAGTAGCCGAACAGGCAGGCGGCAGAGACGTCTAGGCAGATAACCAAGTCACCTGAAGAGTCGTTTTCCGTGTCTTCTCCGATTTCCCTTTATCATTTTCGACCGGACTCACCCTGGTTTTCACCCTGGATGCACATCGATTTCGTTTAGCAGCAACCATTGATTAAAGTTTTGAATATTATGACAATGGCGCTATAGAAGTTATCCGATTAAATATATTTAGATAAGGAAAAGGCAGTCGTTGTTTGTAATATGGCGTGCCGCCAATATTACGTTACGCATACATACCTTTTTTATTGGATTTTACAAATTATATGCGCCTCAATTTCATTCAATTGTTCACCAGATATAAGCTTTGCCGCACATATAACTGACTTGTAGGATAGGGTCGATGTTAACGGCCATGAGAGCCGTAAAATGACAGTAAAACCTGAGGAGAGGCCTCGAATTGTATTTTACTTGTTGGATGGGGTGACTCCAACCCAGTTCTATGCCTTTCGCCTTCGACTTTTGATATAATCTTAAATGGTCGTCGTTCAGTACCATCTGTTCCACTATAATCCGTTCTCTCAAATAAATATTTAGTATTGACCGCTTCCTTATGTAAGCCAACACTGTAAAGGTCTGCATTGAGATCCGACTCTACCATCTTCCGTGGTCGCCGGATGGGCAACAGCTGTAACCCCTATGTTACTCTCTAGTGCCTAGGCATTTGTGTGACTATCTGTTACAGCCATTTGACATTACACTGGTCCTTGCTTGCTTACTAGACAAGTTAGGAGATATACACACTACTCGGGGTTAGTCACCTAATATGAAAAATATAGGTCTCACTTAAGTCAACGTGTAATATCTTGTGGAAATTGTAATGATGATACAATGGCTCGTTGTTTCGCCAGCCATAATGTACAATGATATGTGATTGAATAATGTAATCAAAGTCAATTGTTGAAAATCAATCAATATATTGCAATATCAAAGTCTTAATTAATCCATAATAAGGCCAGCTTCTTAACAAAGCCTATGCCTCTAGTTCTAACCACCCAAAGAATTTGATGGCCATTTTTATCCCACGTATCTTGACTCTTTGAAGAAGTCTGATAACTGTTTCACTTTGTAACCTTTGTCTGTATGTCTCCACGAAGAATGGATGAATTGTCACACCAATTCTTGACGAATGACTTCCCTCAGACGACCCTATGACTTACTTTATGATTAGTGTAGCCTCTGAGAGGACTGGAGTTTACGATTACTATTACCAATCAGAATGCGATTTTATTCCTATTCGCCAGGAAATGTCAGATATCAGGCGCAAACTCAAAGAAATATCGATTAGTTCTTCAGTTTAACGACATCTTATGGCATCAAAGGCCATTGACGTCGCCTTCCTCTTTCATCCAGGCTTCGGACTGGCACTACCCCCAACAAGGCAGTGGCGGAGTTTGTCGATTGAAGGAGAATGGTCGTCATATAGGGCTGGAGAAAACGATTTAAAGGTGTCCAAATAGACGACAATGAAGTTGATATTTTAATATTATTTAATGGTTAGCGACATCTTGTGACTGCCAGGGCTGTTGACATCGACCTCACCTAGAAAGCATTGTATTTGATTTCCGTTTAACGACGCTTTGTCACAGCGACGACGACAAGCGTCACCCCTTCATAATAATCATCTGAGAACTTCAATAGCGCCACTGTGATGATGGTCATTGTTCAAGGCATCAGTCGATGGTGGCTGCTAAGGAAAATCGTTGTGCAAGCCAACTTCCAGGGTGAGTCTTGCTTGGAAATACCAACCAAGGAATCCCGAAAGACTCAGAAACAGCGTAAAAGGAAATAACTCCAGGGATAGATAAGTTTTTAGTCGAAATGTACCGGGCTCCGAACTGGTACCACCCGGATAAAGACGGTGACGGAGTTACAACTGGATGGATCCCACGAGTTTAACGAGTGTAGGTCTGGACGAAGGTCTGTGGTCGAAAAGCGAAGGTTACATAGAGAGGACCTTCGCTTTCAGAGATCAACAGAGATCCTACGATTATCTTTCGAAGCAGAGTTCACTGATTGTGTTGATCGTTAACTTCGAACTCAGGGACTCCATATCAAAACTTAATCCGTAAGTTGAGATGCAATTTAAAGTTAACCTGATGTTTTATTTTTTCAGTGGATTGGAATTCGGTTTTGTTCTTCATTAGCCAACGCATTTAAACAATGTTATGTTGGAATTTATATCTAATTGTATTGGGCATTCAAAGTGGACAACACCCTTCAAAATCAGGCAGATGTACTTCAGCATGTGATACACGATCTGACAGATCTAAGGCCTAAAGTGCATTGCCTCTATAACGACGATCATGGTTTGTGGCTGCAAAGCTACCCGATGGCCTGAGCTATGGTCCATACTGTGTTCATCCTCTACTGACAGAAACTGATGCGTTGCGGACTGGAACTGATGTTAAATATCAGACCCGATGATATTCAATGGTAGCAGATCACTCATCTCTAATCAGAGATGGCGATCTTGGTGTTCGACGGATGTTGATTCTGACTTCTTCTGCCTCTCGTAGCATCAGCCACATCCACCCAGATATTAGGATCGGGTATACTAGGATGCGAAGACTCATATAATCGGCTTAAGAAATTGAAATTCGAAAAATACGTAAACTATTCAGTCTCCATGTAAAAGGAAGAATATATAATTTTGTCTAAAAGGGGGGATATTATTTTTAGTAATATTCAGAATACAACGACCAAATCTACGTTAGGAAGACCAGCGTATAATATTCGCCGGCGCTATTTAAAATCAACGCCGCAAAAAAAAGTTTTTGGGTCAGTTATTTAGTTTTATTGTTAACGACATCTTGTGGCTGTCAAAACCGTGGAATTCGACTTTAATTTATATCAGACTCTCGGAAAGTCAATCTGCCGATTAGTCACAAGATTTCGTTTTAAATAATTCGTTAAACACTCGATACAACAATAATTTCCTAGAAGCTTTTAGACACCTTTAATTCGGTGTGATTTAAGTTATATATTCATCATTTTCGTCCAATTACTGTAGTCTCAGTTCACTTAAAGAAAAATTGAAGATGTGGTAATACAAAGCCAGCCAAAATCAAAGTAATAATTTAGATGCTCACAATGAAGAATTCAACAGCAAACGATTACGATTATCATCGGCTACGGATATCGGAACATTAACAGTTAAAGGCCAAATGCTCTGGCTGTATGTTTATTGGTTCGTCGTTAACCAAAGAACATAATTTGCAGCAATTACAAATCGCAGTCTACGGCCCATTATCTTTCGACGGGTTTCAAATACAACATATAAATAATTATGAAGTTGCTAGAAGAAAGCTTGATTCCCTAGATGGCACCAGCAGCACACGTTTTTATTCTTTGATTATGTTATGTTCTTCGTGATTCCCTAGACTCTTTAGCATCGTTGGACAACTGGATTCTAAAATTCCTACAGTATTTAGGAGACATTTACTGCGATGTTATTGAAATATAAATGTCAGTCCGTAATCTCTTAGACAAACGCCACAGTCATAAAAATCGACCTATAATCTTTCGCTCGAGACATCGCAGCCAATCTCCTTATCGACCACAGACGCCATTTCCTCTTAGATCGCATATACGTGCACATTGTGTATTGGTTAGCGCGATCGACTATCAGCAGAAAGGTCACTGACTCAAATATCAGCCAGGGTCGAACAGCGTTCTCGGAGGGTCATTCTTAAAGAAACCGACTCATCACATACTGGAGATAACTCGACTCGAACCAGCTTTAAATTCTGACACGACACAATCCGACTCATTCGTTTACAAGACGATACAATAGATTATATCAAAATTCAAATGTTTTTGCTAATATTATTTACGCTGTACTGCAATGTAAACTGGTTTTCAGAAGCTGAATAGACAAGACAACATCGAAACCATTATTCCCATTTATTCTTCACCCGACCGAGCATTTAGTGATATTAGGTCACATTATGTTGGTATTCGAAATCTACATGGGAATTGGCAAGTGAACGAAAATGAGCTTAATATAAGGTTGGAGAAAGCGATTTGAAACAGGGCCTTTAAACACTTGAAGTGCAGTCCTTACATTTCAAGTGTTTAAAGGCCCTGTTTCAAATCGTAGGCCACTTCCCTAGTGGATCCAGTGCCCATCCGTTCAAGGCGACAACTTAACATCTTTCTTTTTCGCCGTCAATTGGACCGAGTAATCAATTGAATAGGCACATAGGCCTAAATGTATTTTCTGATACACTTGTTGACCCCTGTTACGGCAAAGGCCGCGGAACAAAACGGTCCGCTTTTAAACCATCCGCGTATAATTAAAAACACTCTTGTTGTAATGCAACATGCTACTACATGCTATTTAATATCATATGTACCTGTGACTGGGAAAACCCTCACAAAGTCGGAAAAACCAAAACTGCGTCTAACACTGCGCCATACTGAATAATTATGTGAAGGTCGTATGTTTCTGTCACAAAGAGTAAAAAGGTTACAATTTTTAAAGATGCACAGTGTAGGTCTCTTGACGGCTACTTTTAAGAAATCACGAGTTAGAGTTTACCGAAACTATGATCCAACCTAAGTCGCTGTGCCTGGAAGTTTCAATGTCTAAGCTATGTGTAAATAATAAATTGGAACGTATTCATAGGCCTCTGTGTATGCCATAAAATAATAAAATCTCCATTAACGCTGGTTAAGACGAAGATTTACTTAACTTGTCTAGTTGCATAGTAACTGTTTCGCATAACCAGGACTTCAAGAGGACATGCTAAATTAAGTTTTGTGCAGGACATCAGAATAAAATTGAAAGTAAAAAACTTAGACAGCGAAACTCCACATAAGGACTTATAGTTTGAGAGCTAACACAACAAGGAATATAAATATTCAAATAGGAATATGAATATTCAATAAAGGTCATTTGACCCATTCTTTGCCTACTTCCCTTCTGAGCACGTTTCTTGCAAATTCCCATTTCCGATTTCGTGAAGGGTTTTCTCTGGCACGGTTAAATATCAACAAAAAGTAAATACATGTAGGCCTAATTTGTAATTGTCTTAGTTTGATCTTCACGGATTGCTAGTGAAAACCTTCAGCTAAAATCGGTGTTCGTAATTTGGTGCGTGACTGGGAACCTCAGTTTTGCATATGAATGTACAAGCGACGGTGCTGGTAACTTCGCGTGAATCTTCCACGCAGTCTGTTTATTCTCGAGAATATTCTGAAAAGGCACATAACGTACCTCATCTCTGAATTTCCATTCCTGTTGGCCATATTTATCCTTCTCGCTGTTTCCTCCTCCGATGACAAAGAGTCGTTCATTCTCAACAATCAAACCAAAGTAATAAACGTCGGTCTTAAACTGTTGTCTTTCTTGCCAAGTCTCTGTCTTAAAGTTAAATATAAAACATGTATCGCATCCAACTAAAATAGTAAATGTATCCCAAAGTGCAGCTCGCATGAAGCCCTGAGGACGTGGGATTGGTTTCGAAAGGAGGGTGCATGTGTTAAGTTTAGTGTCGTATACTTGAACGTGAGTCAGCGCATTGTAATATTTATCGCCACCGCCGAAAATGTAGAGCGAAGTCTTGAGTGGAACACAGTTGCCTGAACTTTGGACACAGTGAACCAGCTTTCCAACTCTAGAGCATTTATTGGTGACTGCATTATAAGCTTCGACGCTGTCTAGAGCTCTTCTCTCTGAATACACATATCCTCCACAGATGTATAATACTTCATCGATAAACGCTGCGCTGTGGTTACGTCTGCCTTGAAATAAAGAAGCGCATTTCATCCAACCGGAAGCCAAGTTGTATTTCCAGATTTCATCGCAATTGTCTCCTATTCCTGTAACGTACATCATGTTACAGTAAACGGCGGTTGCGGCGTCGCCTTCCATTGTAGTCGGTATTCGTTTTAGAATTGGAACTTTGTTTGGAAGACGCAAATTTATTTGGACAACGTCCTTCGTTATGGACTTGCCACAATATAATCCAACTAATGCATAATTTTCAAACTGCGTAGTGGTTTCTGTTTCATCTGTTGAAACAAATACACATTAGTAAGTGACGATTGCATGAACTGGACATTTAGTCATTTGCTAATTACTTAGACTTATCGTGTATGAAATCTATAACAATGCTAAATAATATTGATATTCGCTATATCTGAAAACTCTTTCGATTAAGACTCTTTGGCTATAAATCTTATAGTAGTTCTATTTATACAGAAATATTTTAATTTTCAGATTGATCCTGTGTGTTTTTAGCATATCAACTTTTTATTGCAGCCAAACGAATGCTTTGTTTATATCACCTTCCCCGGTTAGTGCAACCCGATTCCTCTGCAACTGGAACATCGCCCTACAGATGCATAAGTGCGCCTGAATATTGTACCCAAGTATACCAGTTTTCTATCAGTTAGTTATCTTGTTTTTCAGACACAGGCTTTTCGAGAAATATACTTTAAGTTGTAGTAGGCCTACATATTTCTCTCGCAAATCATTGATAATTATTTCATGATGACGAAGAAGAAGATGATGACGAAGACGTTGACGACGGCGACGACGATGATGATTATGATGGAGGTGAGGATGAAGACGACGAATATCGTTGATCCGTGACAATGCCTTTTAAAACGGCCTAATAAGCCAACAAGATTGGGCTCTTGTCAGTCGCCTTACAATGCGAGTAGTTCAGTTCTCTGAAAAAAAAATTACCCTACTATCGTCATTAGCACTAATCTATTGCCACCCGGCGTTTCAATGTAATCCACTAAATGGCAATTCTAGGCTAGCTAAATTCAAAAACATTATCAGCAACTGCTTACTTTGAATAAGACCAACAATGTTGTTGTTCGACATCCATAAGATTGCCTGTAGATCAGTAGGCTTGAAAGAAACTTCGATAGATTGATGTGATCGACCAGCAAATTTCTCGTGATCTTTTTCCAATTCATCTGCTCTTCTCATGACTTCATCGATACAGCTACAGATGTCGCTGGCCGATCCTTTTGAACTTAGCTGAGTACAATAAGCCCCAAAACTTGTTAATATAGTGCAACATCTGTCTATTTCTTCAATTGTGACTTCTAACTCCTTTAAGCTACTTTGCTTCGCCACATGGAGTGCCTCTAATACAGCTTTTATGTGTTGATCTATCGTATCATTAAGTTCCATAGGCCTACTTCTTTTACGAATTGCATCTTCTTTCTCGGAAATGTCTTTTAGAAAATTTGCTTTTCTCTGTTCCACATTCATTCGCAATGCCAACATCTCATCATTGAAGCTCCACATCTTCCATGCATTCACTTCCATCTTATAACGAAATTCTTTGTCGACTGTGGCGACATCTATGCAATCGTGTAACTTGTGACTCTCAACAAAACACGAGACACAAACGATTTTCTCGCAGTTGGCGCAATAGTAGTCTAATGGTTTCTGAGTGTGTTTGGTGCAATGTTTTGCTTGAAATGTTGGCCCAGTGCCTTCATTTGTTTTGCCTCCAATTATGACAATTTGGTGAGTTTTGCTCAATTGCTGCATTAGATGCTGTTTCGAACAGTCATCACAGTACTTATGCTGACAATCTATGCATTGCATAGTAGCTTCAGGAATGTTTGTTGCGTCGGTAGTTTTACCCATTTTGCAGATATCACAGGGAGTGATTGTGTTACTTTGTTCCAAGTTCATAGTCATTTGTATCAGATTCTCCATGAAGAAGTTTTTCTGCAGACCAGCGATGCCTTCCACTGGAATAATGAACTCCTTTCTACACAACGGACAAGGCATCTTGTCTCCTCGTTTCTTGTTAGTCGATTCTCCAGTTCGTTTAAGACATTGAAAACAGAATGTATGAATGCATGGCAGCATTCTTGGATCTGTGAATACGTTGGTGCAGATTGAGCACTCAGTTAAGTCTTTCAGTTGTCTTGCAGCGTTCTGTTCTCTCGCGGCCATGTTTACTCTTGTAGTTCTACCTGCAACCAAAATTTGAGTTACACTTTGGATAGGTTAATCTATTCCGTAGAAGTGGTGAGATAACGAAATCTTGATTTTATTCTTATGTCAAATATTTTATGAATAGACGATGGATATGATCTGTAGGCATATGATTGCTGGTGTGAATCTCCTGATAAGAAAGATGGATAGCGACGACAGATCATTTTTCACAAATAATTGAGCTTTAAGTATGTCAAAGAATAAGTTTCAATGACAGAAAGAATTATAAGCCTGAAGACATTTATCTCAGGCTAGTCCGGTTATTCACGTTAATCTAAAATAAAGCTGAAAGTATACACAGAATCACTCTTTTGTTCATGATTTTTTGATCTATCAAGTGCTTACTGAGAGACAGAAAGAAATATTGCTTTTCCAAATATGAGTCTTTCGTTAAATAATTCGACACTTAATGAATTGCTGAACTGTGGCCTAGTGTTTATCACTAAGAGTATTGTATCTTTGACTGTTGATGTCTTACAAGGGGATCTAAAATTACATGACACGTTTTCAAACAGACAGGGATATCGCCCGATGAAAACAGTAAAATGATAAGTATGGAAGTCATAGTGTAGCCATGTACAGAGAACCCAACATACTTTACTCAATATCGGTCTTCCCTAACGCTTCCCCGCCCTCCAGACACCTCATCCTTAAATTTGGTAATCGTTTCATAGCCATAGCTGCCCCACCACTCTGGAATAAACTCCCCCCAGAACTGCGACAATTTTCTGACACATCATACAAATTAATCGATGCTCCATCACTTGCAATTTCTGCATAGGCCTTTCACTCAAAACTGAAAACGTTCCTCTTTCACAGATCCTATCCTGACATCCCTTCTTCCTCTTATCTCTCTCTCCTCTCCAACCCCAAACACCAACCCCCTTAGCTGTCACGCTGTCTCTCCGTCTGGCTTTTGGATATTGAACTGGAACCGAACCCTTTTTGCCTATAGATTTTTGTTTTGACTGAGCGCTTGTGAGTAAGCTAGTCCCCGCGACGTGGCTTTCTTTGGGCACTGTAGAAATCTCGGAATTACGATTACGATTACGAATATATAAATAGCCAAGTATGTTTGTCGGTTTGTCGGTTTAGCTTTACTTTATGTTTCAAAGATTTCCTTTTTTATTGAAACTTAGTTCTATTCGTTAGTTAATTCAAATCTTCATCTTAGTTTGAATTTGAAGCAGAACGGTCAATGTGTCCTGTTGTTATTGTCGTTTCCGACACTTAGGGGAAAGGTGTGCAAGCAAACAGTCTCAGATTTTGAATGAAGCGTAATAACTAAAAGCAAGTCTTACTTTGCAATACAAATAAATGTAGTCCATGTATCGGCCAGCCACGATATTCGATGACTTATCTGACGATCTTTGTCCCTATGTTGAAGGCGTTGGCAAACCTGAAGCGAGCACCTTGAAACTAAGCAGTCTTGAAAAATAGTCTCGAAGCTAATCAGTCCTTTGCCCAAGTAGTTCCACATTTTCAACCAGCGTTATCTGTAGAGTGAGCTAAGGAGCGGAGCTTTTTATTTGACCGAGCCCATGGATATAATTAAGAACTGTTGAAAAGAACGAATGTGCCCTAATACTTATTCAGATTCATTAAGGTTATTTTGTTCAAAAATTAGTGTAAAGTGGTTCATATCTCGGCAAAGTTTCTGAAGTGCATCGGTTCGATGTACGTAATTTGTGCGAGTCATCAATTGAGAAAAATCGCACCAATTTAACAAACCCATGAACAGCTCTAACAGAAACTAATGAAGATATTGGGCTGCATAAGTGGGTCATAGCATTTTATTCATATGACGCAGTTGATAGGTTTCTTAACATGCGCTACATAAATGTAGACATATCTTTTGTCGCATTGGACCCTATTCATTCTTTACATGGTTCGAAATCAGTTGTCTTGATGATCTACTCACCTCAGGTTGCTACTGATGCCAGGTGAGAATAAAACCGATTTAGCAGAAACAAAATGAGCTACATAATAAAAACTAAAGCAGATAGTGCAGTGGGTGGACTGAAAAGGGATAAACTGTTCTAACTGTAATTAAGCAACTTTCTGAACATGCTGAAAGCTTTTAGTTCGTTCTGCAGAGAGTTACTACATCTAGCACAAGTGGACGTCTGGATTGCACGTTACCTCGACATCGCATCTCTTTTTTCAAATCACATCTTCAGCCACTAGTGCACCTATTTCATTCATATCCGAGCACATCGCTGTACTCGATATATGCTTGATTTTAAAACTGCCTTCACTGTTTTGGCCACTGCAAACTTGCCTACTGTAATTCCATTTTCCTTAACCTCGAATTCACTCAAATGACGCTTCTTCAACTCGTCCAAAATTCACTTACCCGACATGTCACCAGGACATCCAAGCATCACCATTATAACTCCAATCCATAAGTTATTCCACTGGTCCCGATCGCATTCATTTCAAAGTTCTTTCTCTAACTTATGACTCTGCAATACTCCCAACTTACTTCGCAAACTCTTTACCATCCAATCACCCCGCTCTATCCCTTCATCCTCTTACCTAACACTTTCACGTCGCTTTTTAACTATTCATCTTAAGTTCTCTAAACCGTCCATATGCCACACTGCATCTCGACTCTGGAATGAACTCCCTCCTGACTCTCACAAATTCTCAGTGCCTCTTTACCCTGTGTGATTCACACACCTTCAAATGTTCCTAAACCCTGTATATTACTGCTCAGGAATTCCATTCAAAACTTAAGTCTCACTTTTTCAAGAAAACTTATCCTGATCCATGCAATCCGCAGCCTTCTCATTTCTGTCAACCAAAACATAACCCATCGTGACAGCTGCTCTGCTCTGTCTACTGCTCTGTCTCTCCCTGGTCTTCTGGCTACCAGACTTTGACCTTCTCATGGTACCGTTGGATAACCCCTCTGACTTGATGCAACGCTCGGATTTAAACTGATTCCTTTGCTTAGCTTTAGAACAGCGCTTTAGAAATTTTCTAGGTTATAATTACGATTATGATTCTATCATTTAATGTTTGAACTGT
>OZ029920.1:1019571-1149571 GCA_964023275.1 Norana najaformis | reverse complement strand
ACTGTACATATACATGTTATAACTTTAGCTTTTTGAAAGAGAAGATTATAATACAGAATATAAAACGTAAATGTGCACTTTTTCTATAGCGACCGTATGACCTTGACCCTCATTTTTCATTGAATTAAGTGGGTGAGATCCTTCACCACCCACCACCGCTGCCCTTTTGAATGGGCGCCACACCATTTAAAGTCCTGAGTATGTGTTATAAGAGGAAATGGCGTTTGTCCTTGAGGGAGAGATAGGCCGCGTTGTCTCGTGCGAAAGATTTTAGGTAGATTCAGGACCGTGCGGTAGATATATCGGTAACGTTTGTCTAACAGATAAAGGACTGATAATTAATTGCATTCTAATAAAATGGCAATACCTGTCTCTTGTTTCACAACAGCTTCAAAGCTATTTTGATTATTTGATTATTGAATTATTTCATATAGTGAACTTGATTTCCTCTTCTCCGAGAGGTTTGTCTTCCTTCCTGTCCTCCAGTTCAATTGTCTTTCGCTCCATCCATCTGTCTTTGTTTACCAAAGACACACGAGTAGCCCTTCAGGTCTCATTCTAAGCCGAACAGGTCCGTATGAGGCAGTCGACCACTTCAGCCGCCATTACACGCAATTAAATATTCGACCGAATAATCGTTTGAGTATTCCTCCGATTAACTGGATTCGATTCGATTACCTAATGGACTGTTTGATCGGGAAAGATCAACAGGAAATGTCCGACGGTTTACACTGGGTCACGTGACATAGCGGTGGACGACGTCCAGGTGTTAGAAGAGGACAGAATCGCTAGTGGGCGAGATATCTTGTGGGCAATTATCCGATGAGACACCGGTCCATAATTTACGATGAAAGACCCACACTTGAGACCAATGAAATGATTATTTTGGTCTTCGCTTGATAGGCATGGTGGACTGTAGACTTGAAGATTCGGTATTCAAATATTCGTCAGAACCGAAAGATGTCGTGAGATTTCTGCTCAAAACAATGGACAAGGAGTCTGTGTCCGATTGAACAGAGCTCCGGTCGTTGGCTTGCGATGTGTGCAGGGTCATGATTTATTTTGTCAGGCTCTATGCACATTTCTGACAACGGAAAAATCAAATGTAGGATCTAATTAGACTTCGAAAGGCTCTTGTAAAAGATCACTTCACTGCTCCCTCTGCACTTTTCCACTGACAGACTACATCTATGTTATTGCGTACATTAATATACGTGAAGAAGAAGACGAGCAGGTCCTTAATCTTGCCTTGGAGGTATACATTGGTTTCAAGTGTTAGCAACTTCATATTTCCAAGCCTAGGCATATGAGGTGGGTATATGTTGCTATTCCCTGTTATCTGATATGCAGTTCGAAGATCAGGCGGCAAGACAGAGTACTGCCCCCCAACCCTCTTATACCTGAGCTAATTAAATTAAGCTTTTAACACTTCACCCTCACGAGTGCCTCGTAGGATTACCCTAAGGCGCTGCTAATAAAAACCATAAAAATCTCATGCCTTCTAAAGCTTTTCGGTTTAGCTTCGCCTGTGTATCTTAAAAGTGGGCTTAGCTGACAGCTAGCGCAAGCGGCTTCAGACGGGCCCGCCATTAAACGGAGTAAATCTCTCACTCTCTATTTAAATAGTAACACTTGTTGGTGTCACTTGACTAGAAGACTGCCCTGGATCGTCAACAATGTCATTTATGGCATATTGTCCAGTAAAAGAGCCTTTACCCTTAAATTAATTACACAGTTTTATAAAGAATAGATTTTTTCGACGCATACACATAGTCTAAAGATATTTGCGCGACATTTCGTATGTAGTTTTTCTACTTTGTTCAATAAACGGTCGATTGACCAGTTAAGTTACCAGTATATTTGGGGATAGTTTTCGCTTTTGAGGGGCATCGAAAGGCGCTATACGAAAACCGATATACAATGATTTTTAAGAAGTCGCAAGTCCGCAAGCACCAGTTAAATCTTCTATTGTTAGCATCTGTTAGTTAAAAAAACGGACTCAAAGTAGGCCTAGGTCACTAGAAGCATCGGTGACGGAGAATGCAACTTTAGTTCGATGCAAAAGTTCATTTGCGTCGACAGACTTCATTTCACAACAAGGTTCAGATAACCTTGACTCTTCATTTTTTATTACTAGTTTATCAGCTCATTAGTCGCACTTTAAGTAGTCGGGAAAGATAGCACATATATTTTTATCCCGATGAGTCAAGAGTAAAACTGTCTTCTTGGTATTCGTGCATATAACAAAATATTTCGATCTGTGCCAGAGTTTACATCCAGACGTCGGCCTACATGCGTATTAGTAAAATTACAAAGTGTTATCAAATTGGAGGCTGGCCACACCACAGCAAAATTGTCGTTTGGCAATACATGTTGTATGCGTGGGGCGACTTGAGAAAGCTACAATTAAAACAAAGCAGTCAGCAGAGCGCATAGTAGGTCACACCTGTACCTGCAATTACCACAACAGTACGCTTTCAATAAATATCAGGAACAAGGGTGAAGTTTCCAAGGCGGCAGCCACTTCGTACTATAGAATGTCGTGTGATCAGTTTATGCAAACAAACATTTCAATGAACATGTTAACCATAAGAGATATATGTGCGGCCACTTGCATGTGTGCGGGTCAGTTTTAGATTTACTGACTTTGCACACAGAAGTGCAATAAATAAATAAACATGTCACCCAGGAAGTCAAGGCAAAGATCTTGGCAAAGGTCGTTTCTAAGAACGCTTTCGTTTAAAATGACTGATTCACAGGTAACGTGACATTTACACAGAGACGACGATCAGAAAAAGGTGAAACATTTTATATTATAATTTATACTGTTAACAGACGGTTCGAAATAAGAGGAGTTTGAAGTAAATTTAAGGCCATAGCGCATAGAAAGCACCTAATTGATCGTTATGAAAATGACCTTTAAAATAAAAGATGCAACAGATCCCTACAACAGCACTGGATTGAAAAATGTTTCATACAGTTTTCTTTCTTTTCTTGTTGATATGTTTCTCGTTCCCTGCATCTTACTCAGACTGCCAAACATCGCGGACGCCATACCAATCCTGCTTTTTATAACTTTTGTACATCGTCCATTTTACGTTATTAATCCACCCAGGTACATAAACTCGGTGACTTGCTTCAGTTCTTCATTATCTAGTGTCACTTTCAGCTCTTTGTGTTGTTTTCCAATAGTCATTGTCTTGGTTTTTTTGCAAACTTATTATGAGTCAAAATCTTTTACTGCTGTATTGTATCCTGTCTTTCAGTTCGTGCAGCTGTTCCGGCGACTCTGCAACCAATCAATATAGTCAGTGAAACGCAAATTGTTGAGTGTCTCTCCTTTAACTGCGTTTTTTCCTCTGTTGATTGGGATGCTGGTGCATATAGCTGGATGATTGTTGCTAAATCTTGCCTTCAGCATACGTGACCCAAGTGTGTTATAACCAGTCAGTGCTTTAGCCGCCTCCCTCTTAAGAATCGGTGCAACTCCCTTCTGACCTCCTGGTGTCTGTCATCTGTCTTTCCCGAATATATACCTTATAGTCGTCTCTGCCAAATTATCCTGCCCCAGTCCATCGCATCTTTGACAATCCTATGATGCTCCACCTAACATTTCCAAGTTGATGGAGTAGTATATCCAGCTGGTCGGCCACATAAAATTTTCTCAAGTTCCATGTTCCAATGTATGTGTCTTCTTTACAATTAAATACATCTTCATGTCAAGCCAGCTTATTGCACGGGTTTCGCTGGCTGACGACCTCAGTGGCCTTGCTATTTCCATTCCTGCCGGACGCGATTTTCCCTTTCCTTTGTAGAGGAGACCCGTTATCGTCGTTATCTGCTTTCTTTATATTTGTGCTCATCTTGCTAAATTTTTTGCTCGTATGCCAGGTGGTGACCACTCGTCTCCTGGCAGGGTAAGGAAGCCGGTGGGTCAAATAATAGGCCTCATTCGCCATAAGGTGTCCTTCCAACAACTGCCTCCTGAGTTGGCCAGATGTTTTCAGAGTACTTGGTGAGCCTGTCCACCTCGCGTGTTGTCCTTGGTGATTCCTCAGCCGAAGGTTTCACCACTGATGACATAGCCCACCAGGCGAGTTGCAAGCAGGGTTTTGTAAGGCCTTACGAGACAATAGAAGTTAGCTAATAAAACTGTAGTATTATTGCTAGTTCGTCTGGTGGGATTAGATCTGATGTCAGTATTATACCTAAACTTCTTCCCCTAACTAAATTACTGCACTAGGCTGCAAGAGTGTGTCTTGGACTCTCATACCGAGATCACATCACTCCTGCCCTTTGTTTTCTACACTGGCTTCCAGTATGTGAGCGTATCCGCTTCAAGCTGGCTCTCTTCATGTTCAAAGCAAATTCAAATCATCTGCCATTCTACTTATCTTCCATAGTTACACCTTGTATCTCTGTTAAAGGCAGATCCTTTCTTCGGTCAGCATCTGCTGGAAAATGTGTTGTTCCTCGTACACGTCTTGTCTTTGGCCCGCGTTCGTTCACAGTTGCTGGTCCCTCTATCTGGAACTCTCTACCTCATTATGTTGACAACTCTCCTACTAAGGTTGTCTTTCGCTCTAATCTTTAAACTTACCTGCCTATGGTCCTTAATATCTCAAGTCTGCCTATGGTTCTTAATACCCCACATAACCCACCTTCAAGTGCACTTCTGAACTTTGTAAGGAGCGCATTAACAAATTTTATTTGCATTGTATTGTATTGTACTTCAACAAGTAAAGTTTTGGGAAAAACATGATAGATTCTATACCAAAAGTCAGATGGATAGTTGTGTACAGAGATTCAACAACTAAAAAAGTAAGAATCGTTTATGTATTAATGTTAGAAAGGGTCTGTAATTTTGCTAAGTAATACATCTTCTTAATCTTCTCTTCTTTAGATCCATGGGCTCATCCCCTCTGGGATCGATCGCATGCTTCACTCTAGATTTCCATTGTTCCCTTCTCTGGGCCAACAGACTCAGCTTCTGCACGTCCGTCCAGTCTCTGACTTCATCTAGCCATTCTCTGTTCGGTCTACTTCTGATCCATCCGCCTTCCATAATTCCAAACACAACTTGTTTGATCATCCTGGTGTTATCCATCTGGAAATGTGTCCAAAGAGACTTAATGTCCTTTCAGTAACTTGCTGCACGGTGTTTCTTTTCCATCTGTTTGTGACCTTCTGTTCCATTTGTAATATTTCATCAAAAATGCCAGTCCTTGTCTTTTCTGTGCAGCGTCCTTTATCCTTTATCCAGGTTTGCGACAGACACTACACTCACACAAGGCAATGGCTGAGTTTCATCCAAACAATAGTTGATTGATGAGCTTATGAGGCATGGCAAATAATTTTAAAAAGGTGTCTAATTTCAGCAAACCCAGACATGGAATAGGTGCTTAACTTGCACCTAATTAAGCAGCAGAACCTGTGATTAGTATTAGCCTAATTTCTTGCATAATCTATTAACATATTACTTAGTCTGATATAATCTGATCTCACTCAATTACCATTCTCATTTATTTTTAAATTTAACCATATTGTCTATAGTCATGACAATTCTATAAATCTAATGTCTACCTCATACACAATCATAAAACACACACATGCCATAGAACGTGAACAGCAAGGGTTGAAGATTGCTGACGTACACGCAATATGCATGCAAACAAGTGGATAACTTCAGAGGTTTTTGGACAATTATTTAACCCATCCTACGAATTCACCAACACTTCACCCCTTGCAACATCCTTAGAATGGTTAGACGTCGCCTCATTCTGAGAAGTGGGACGCCGACAAAAGACATTTCCCGTCCCTCTGTTTTCAATCAAAATTGTTAAAAAAAAACTTTAGAGTCAAACTTAACAAAAGGAGGCAATTAACGAGCAAAGCTAAGTTTCGTCCGATGTCAAATTTTCGAAGTTTTGCACTTCCGTTCGCACTACATTTCCAATTTCTGATCAGCGGCGTCTCGAATCTTCGTCACTTTCAGCCACTCGCCTTCTAGTGAAAAAGGAACAGGGTCGAGGCCATACGGTCGCTATATAAAACCGTCTTCATTTACATTTACATTTATTCGGCTGAAGAGTGAGCCATCCCACTTTTAAAACCGTTCCGATGCATTACTGTCACAAACATTGCATGTTTAAAGAAACATTACGGTTCAAAGGGGCCGTTCACGTCGACCGCATAACAAGCTTTGTGTAAGAATGTTCAAATGTTGAACAACATCTAACGAAAATGAAGTATATAAAATGACGGAAAGAGAGATTTTAAAGGCGTCTAAAGACAACATGATATATTATTAGTTGCGTCGAGCGTTTAGCGACATCATGCGGCTGTCAGAGTCGTTGACGTCGACTTTATCCTACGTATATTGGGAAGACGATCGGATTGAAACAAGACATATAACGTTGGGAAAAACTCTTTAAAGGTGTCTAATAATAATAATAATAATAATAATAATAATGGATTTTGTGTGGGAGTTAGGACGAAGGATGACAATGGCAACCCACGATCCACTGGAGACCAACTACCTGCTTCAAAGACTCTCAGTAGCTGTCCAGCGTGGGAACGCCATCTGCTTCTCCGGAACTCTACTATGAACATATATGATGATGATGATAATTATAATAATAATAATAATAATAATAATAATAATAATAATAATAATAATAATAATAATAATAATAATAATAATAAATAATAATAATAATAATATAATAAGACAATTTATGTAGTGCCGTAACACGACCGAGGTCGAAAAAAGGGCGCTGTACATTCACCAGTGCATTCAGCCGTCGAAGGATAGGCTGAAAAGGAAAGTTTTTAGCCGTGTTTTAAGTGTCCAGTTAAGGGGACGACTTGACATGCTCGGGGAGACTGTTCCACGCAACCGGTCCGGCAACCGCGAAGAAGCGTTCTCCGAATTTCGTTGCGGTTCTGCGGACGTGTTATTGGTGACTCGTAGACGACCGTAGTTGGTAAACCCGCCGTATATCCGCTGGTCGATTGCAAAAATCGAGTAGATAGTCCGGAGCACCGCCATTTAAGGCCTTGTATGTCATCAGACTAAGCGATCCGCTGCGGGAGGCGCAAGCAGTGAAGATTGTCCCGCAGCAGAGCGGTGACATGGTCGGATGGTATCTTGCGGTAAATGAGACGGGCAGCAGAGTTTAACACAGATTGAATTCGTGCAATTTGGCAGAATGGCAGACTCGCCAGTAGGCTGTTGCAGTAATCGATTCGGGAGACTATGAAGCTGTTGACTAGTAATCGCTGCCGAGTAGTAGTAGTTCCTCAGTTTAACGATATCTTATGGCATCAAAGGCCGTTGACGTCGCCCTCCTCCTTTATCCAGGCTTGGAACTAGCACTAACCCCAAACAAGGCAGTGGCGGAGTGTCTGCCGAGTTGGGAATTAATATATATATACGCGAAAACGTCACGTTTTAATTAAAGGTATCCAATATACGGCCTAATATTTAGTATAATAATTTTTTGTTTAATTTAAAATATATATAATATTAAACACTAAAAATTATATGTATATATAAGAAATTTTAAAAAAAATTATAAACATATATATAGTTATTCTGTTGCACCATCTTGCCATTTTCAGTCTCTTATCGTCCTCTGCAGTGACCGATATTCCGCTCTTATTTAATATTACATATTTTGTTTTAAGGATCTATTCTGTGGCTTCCAGAGCCTTTGACACAGAGTTTGGAGACTATACACAGATTAAATTGAAATAAGATTTATGTAACTCAGAATAAAATGATTTAAAGGTGTGTAACACTAGCTAACTATATATACCAATAATATATTCCCGACTAAAAGCATTAGCGCATTTATGCATTGCGTGAAAATTTCACGAAAATATTATATATAGCGCCTTCAATAGTGATTTTGAGGTGTCTAAGCGTAACGTATTATTATTATTATTATTCGTAGCATTGAGTTTTTAAAATCATCTTCTGCCTCCCAGGGCCATTGAACAGGACCGCATGTTTCCAAATTAAAGCTTTCTTGTAGATCTGCGTTTCAATGCCACTCATTCGTCTTCCCATTGACAATCTGCAGGCGGAATATATTTTTATGCCCCACCTCGTTAGGGGGCGCGTGTGAAACTAAAACCTAAAAATCTCAGTCATGGTGCGGATCTGAATCCCCGACCTTCAAAATGGCAGGATACAAGTAAAAGGAACATGCGTACGCGTGCGTGCGTGTGTGCGTGTGTGTGCATGTGTGCGTGCGTGTGTGCGTGCGTGTGTTTGTGTGTGTGTTTGTGTGTGTGTGGGTGTGTTTGCGTGCGTGTGTTTGTGTGTGCGTGTGTGTGTGTGTGCGTGTGTGTCTGCGTGTGTGGGCAGCGGAAGAGTTCGCAAGTGTTTTGATCGAAAATGTGATATTAGTAGTGTTTTCCATTGTTTAAACACATCTTATGGCTACCAATGCCGTTGACTTCGACCTTTCCTCACGTACCAAACTGCACTCATTGATATTTTGTATGTTTAGCAAATTATATATATATATGTATATATACCATTGAATACAAGTGTTTTAAAGGTGTCTAAGCATAAACTGACATTAATTCTATGGAGCGTTTAACGACTAAGGCGGCCAGGGCGTTGACACAGAAGTAACCTCACGCTTCTTACGTGTTTAATCTGACAGAAGTGATTGAGAGAAATGAAGGATTCGTAACTTCAAAAAAGGAAATCAAAGGCGTCAGATCTCTTTAGGCTAATTTTATTGGTATACTAAGGACTTACTGCGGCTACTAAGATAGTTAAGGTCGACCCTGTTTTACCACACTAAAATCGTCTTTTTATAAATTTTATTCGTTAAAGAAGTTGAATGAAAAGGACGACCATTCCCGCTAAAAGTTTTTTTGTTAGATAATTTAGGATCGATGTCAATTGCCCTGGCAACCGTGTACAGTGTTGCTAAACACGCAGCAGTTCGAATCTTGGGTCACTCTTCGACACCTTTAAAGCGAGTTTTTAAATATTATACATATATCATTTTGTCAAATCTTTTCCCATACCACAATATAAATATCGATGCTAACGGCCATGACAGCCGTAAGATGTCACTAAAGACTTTGCAGAAGCCGTGATTTGTACTTTGTGGGGTGGGGTGACTGAACCCCAGTTCTGTGCGCTGAGCACATAACTGTCTACTTTCTACAACGTTCTATTTTCGACGTAGGGTAATGTGGCCTTTCGTACCTTCACTCCTACGTAGTGTCAGCTCTCTCCAGTGAAGATTCAGGATCGGCCACTTACTTAAGGGAGTCAACTGAAGTGAAGCTCTTTTCCGCGATCCGACTCTTTCTGTTCCGCGGTCGCCGAATGGGCAAATGATCCTGAGGATGGGCTTTTCTTTTCTTGTCGGCAATAGTGGTTTCTTTTTTCTCTAAGTTCCTGAGACAAGGAAGTCTTATGAAAAGTCACTCAGTCTCTCGTGCAAAGCGCAGTCAAGGGAAATAGATCACACGAATCGCTGGTGCTACTCGCAGCACGTGGCAAGGTTAGTATAACTTAGAATTCAGGTACCAGCAGGATTTCTCAAATGAGCCCCATTGGCTCCATATGCTGCGATTTGTAGAAGGAAGGATAGCTTTCACGACCGGTTAAACCCGTTTCCACTAAAGAGACATTTTCGCAATGAACAGTTTCAAGTCGTGGGGTTCACAATTGCAGTACTGAGTTGTCTGACACGCAGGTGGGCAGCGGGGTCAAGGTAGCTGACCCAGTTTCAAGGTAAGTAGTCTGTTTCCGTGACTTCTCGGACTTCCCTTTAGCATTTGCGACCGAACTCATCCTCTTTTTCCGATGCACGGAATTTATTTGAAGAACTTCCACAGCGCCATCGCCAGAATGCTCAGATCATCAATCGTGGTTGCTGTTAAGCATCGAGAAATCGGGTGAGACGGGTCGTAAATGCTGAAGGAAATCCGAGAAGACAATTGAACAGAATCTAGGTGCAGAATGTGATGAAGATAAAGCTGTAGGCACATAAAAGGGAACGGCTATTGCCGGAAATAGAACGAACCCTGTTCTGAGTAAAGGTCATCCTCAGGACGTTGCATATCTGGGGACCGTTGAAGAGGCAGAGTCGGATCCCGAGACCGATTGCTACATTCTTGATTCTCTTAAGGAAGTGGCCAAGCCTGAATCTTCATTTGAGGGAACGGACACTATGGGGCAGGGATGGCATGGAACGTCCATTTTAGCCTATTACAAAAATTAGTAGGGCATAGAAATGGGTTGGAGTCACCCCACTACACCAAGTAACCTGTTAAACGTGAGTTCTGTACAGTGTTTACTGACATCTTACGACTCTCGAAGCCATTAGCATCTTCCTTCTTCTACAAACAGATGTGTATTATTAGCACTAAATGAACGAAAATGAGTCATATGTAATTTTGTAAAAAAGGATTTAAAGGTGTCTAAGCGTTACCGAATATTCTTAGTAGGGCGTGTTTAGTAACATTATACACGGCTACCAATTGATGTCGACCGCAACAAAAAGTGCTAAAACATAATTGACAATATTTTCCTATCGTCTTCAGCGGCCTTTGATCCTTTAAGATGTCGTTAAACATTGAAGACTACTCCTATAAATCACAAATCACGACAAATCACTTTGCATAAAATATTAATATAAATCTAAAATTTTAAATAAAAGGCCTCTGTTCACGCAGCTTTCTATCTCTTTTTGCGACATAACATACCTCTCTCGCTGGCGTTGGGTTGCCAGATTTATTTAAATCATTCCACACCTTTTTTTCGCTTTCCTCGACGTTATTTATTTTTTATTCTGGTCAGTGCAGTGTATTACAAAATATTGTTTGTAAGAATCATAATTTACACACACACACACACACACACACACACACACACACACACACACACACACACACACACACACACACACACACACACACACACACACACACACACACACATATATAAAATAAATATATTATATATATATATATATAATATATATGATATAAAAGCACAGAATACAGAATGTGTTAGACACCTTTAAATCGCTTTCCGCAAGATTATATGTTGTTCATTTGTCAATCGGGGAAAATTCCGCCACTGCCTTGTTTGGGGTAGTGCCAATCCCAAGCCTGGATAAAGGAGGAGGGCGACAGCAACGGCCTTTGATGCCATAAGCTGTCGTTAAACTGAGGAACTACTACTTATGTGCATTTCTTAAAAATTCTAATGTACATTTTACTTCAACATTTCTTTGTAACTTAAGGAGAGGTCGACGTCAAAAGGCCCTCATTTAGGTCAGTTCATTGTAGATTGTCGTTAAGGTGGTAAATGAAGACCGGTTAATCTAGAAACTGTAGATATGTATGTGATAACTCTTGTTCTTTGAAAGAAAAGGTTATAATATAGAATCCAAAATGTAAATGTAAAACCAAACGTTTTTCTATAGCAACCGTACGACCATTCTCATTTGTCAATGAATTAACCGGGTGAGATCCTTTACCATCGCTGCCCGTTTCAGAGGGCGCCACACCATTTAACGCCCCCGTGTATGTAATCTAAGAGGAAATAGCGATTGTTTTTGATGTGGAGATGGGTTACGTTGTCTCGTGCAAAAGATTATAGGTAGATTTAGGAACGCGACGCTTGTTTCAGGGATTACGGCTGACAATTAGATGAAAGTAACATCACAGGATATAATTATCTCTTGTTTCACAACAGCCTCAAGCAGAGGTTCGAGAACTTTATATTTTCCTCATCTTTAACAAAAGTTGTCTAATAGACACCATTCCTACATCTCTTGTGAAGGAGGGCTTTGATGTCATGGGTTTTAACCATTTCAGCAATTATCTATTTTTATCATTGCATGATGGTTCTTTCCGACTGATGATGCTCATCCTCAATATTACACGGATTGAGTGTGAGAACTGAAAAATCAGCAAAATAGTTCAGGAAGATAAGTTACGATCGACGTCAATTGGTAGCCGTGTACGATGTTGTTAAACACGTAGAAGGACTTCGAATGTTAGGTTACGCTTAGACACCTTTAAATCGTGTTTAAAAAATTATATATCTATTTTCATTATAGTTCAATCGCTCCTTATGCCACTGCCTTGTTTGGGGGTAGTGCAAGTCCCAAGCTGGATAAAGGAGGAGGGCAACGGCAACGGCCTCTGAAGCCATAAGCTGTCGTTAAACTGAGGAACTACTACTAATCGCTGCTGGACTCCACAAGATTTACATGTCAGATAAGATCGATGTGTTAACGGCCATGACAGCCGTAAAATGTCACTAAAGAAGCCTCGATTTGTACTTTGAGGGGTGGGGTGACTCAAACCCGGTTCTCTGCCCTGAGTCATCCACGTGACTGCCCCTTCTACTTTCGACAAAGGCTAACATGGCCGTTCCATACCATCTCCGCTCTTTCAAATGAAGATTCAGGATTGCCCGCTTACTTACTTACTGTCTCGCGATCCGACTCTTCCTCTTCCGCAGTCGCCCTATGGGCAACGTCCTGAGGATGGCCTTTTTTTCTTATCGGCAACAGTGGTTCCCTTTTTGTGTGTCTGCTATGCTGCGAGCTTTACCCCATTATACGCCTCGTAACTCAAGAACTACTTCATTATTCTGAAAAAGTCTTTCGCTAAGTTCCTACCCCACTAAAGGCTCCACATCTCTTGCAACTCTGGAACTACCTCCATTAATCTGAAGCAAAAGTCGTTCTCTAAGGAAATCTTGTCACAAGTCAGAGCGTATTTCGTCCAAGGCCTGCAGTTAGACCACACAAGTCGATGATGTTACTGCAGCACGTGGCAGGCTTAGCATAACGTAACTTATAATTCGTTAGAATGGAGCTGCCAGAAGGAAGGGTAGCTTTCCCGATTGGTTAAAACTGTCTTCCACTAAAGTTGTATTTTCCCCATTAACAGTTTCAAATCCTGGGAGTTCACAGTTGCAGTGCTGAGCAGCCCGAAACCGACGCGCCTAGGCCTGACACAGATTGAGAACAACAGCCAAAACCCGGTTTAAACTTACTTGACATTAAAATCCAACAGCTATTTTTGGCACTCAACAAAGCGACGATAATTTGTTACCATACCTATGTCAATGATTTTTTGATGTCTTTATATACCTAACATAAGCTCGTATGTATAAAGCCAAAAGGCTTGCAACATTTTGGAAAAAAGATCAATTGTTGGAGCAACTGATTCTTGTATGTTCCACCAGTTCAGCATCCGTTTGAGGGACGAAAAGGTCTCTAAATTGAGTTGTTTTATGGCTAAACTGTACGAGACAACAATGAACAAATGAAAATCAGTTTTTAGCCCTATTTTAATTCTTAATCAAGGCATAGAGCCATCTTACATCTGTATGTGCATAGACAACTAGGAAGCGTGAGAATAAACGATCTATTGTTATAGCGACTGAATATAATGCATACCTGCAGTTCAGCATCTCCTCTCTCAAAAGTTGAATAAAGTGAGACATTATATGAATAAAGTGGATTTTGCAACATTGAGCAAATCAACATTTGTCTTTAAAGTCATTGGTTACTACAGTAAACAACAAATAGTAATATAAAAATTGCGCCTAATGAATCTTTAGAACATGAACTATGCTATAGATTCTATCATCCCTTGTATAATTGAGCTAAGTCAGCCTATGCCAATCAGGCAGTCGCTTACAGAACGCAGGAAACCAGTCTAAAACAAGATTAGCAACCGACACAGTTACAGATAAATGGACTTTGCTGGCATTTACATGCACACTTTTTGACATCATTTAACTAACAACATATTTGAATAAGAAACTGTCGAGAATACACAAAGTAAGAAAACTTTTATTTGTTTTGCTTAGGTCCTAACTGTAGCATAATTTGTTATTTTGTTAAATCCATACGCTGTACTGCGATTGTTGGAGTTGATTATACAAAGAGTTTTGTAGCTGTAGTGTTGTGCCGATCGAAAAGCTGTCTTATCCTGTAGATTTTGACGACTTTTTTAAAAACATGAAACGAGTACAAATAAGCGATGAAATTTTTCTGAGTTGGAGAAAATTTTTAGATTAATGCCTCTGAGGTGAATTTGTCTTAGATAATGCCATAGATAAATTTATTCGACAAGAGCAACTCTTAGAATTTGAAATCGAAAGTAAAAATTAAGCAGTGGAAAATTAACCCGTTGATTTAGAATGATACAGAATTATTAATAAGGAAGTGGCGCACGACGATCCTTTATTTAATAAACTGCTGTCCACATTGCCGCCACTTTTGCCATAGTCAAAGTAACAGATTTTTCTTGCGCATAATTTACAATTTTATCTTTTGCTGGCGCTTTTAGCAGTTTCGTCAAATGAAAGTTGTTGCTAAATTTCAATTTCTGTCATTCTGTTAAAATTAAACTATTAGCAAAAGGCCTACTTCATTGATCTTTCAAAATAATCGGAGTTGAAAAGTAAAATTTGTTCAGCAGGCAGTAATCAAATCATTGAACATGAGTGAAGCGGGACATCAACTTCAAAAACTGAGTGAATGCTGTATCTGTTTCCAATCATTTACTGATCCTAGAATGCTGCCATGCATTCACACGTTCTGTCTCAAATGTCTCAAACAAACAGCCGATGCCGCAAACAAGAAATCAGGAGAGAATATGACATGTCCATTGTGCAGAAATGTGTTTGTTATCCCAGCAAATGGCCTCGATGGAATCCAGAAAAACTTCTTCATAGAACATCTCATGGAAGTCACAACCAATTTGCAACTAAGTAGTACGTCAGTCGTTCTGTGTGATATATGTAAAGATATCTATGAGGGCGACGAAAAGACAAGAACTGCTACGATGTGTTGCTTTGAATGCAAAGACAACTTTTGCGATATTTGTGCAAAAGCACATAAGCTGCAGAAATTGAGCAAAGGTCATCATATTGCGATCATTGGAAGTGAAACCGAAGAAGACATCAAAAGAATGCACAGAAAAGGAAATTGCACTGTTCATAATGAAAAACCATTAGACTTCTATTGCGCTGATTGCAAGAAAATCTTATGCGTGTCGTGTTTTGTTGAAAATCATGCATCACATAAATGCAAAGATGTGACTACAGTTGAGGAGCAATTCCGACAAATAATTCTTACAAATGCATTTAAGATTGCGAACTACGCTGGCGAGGTGTTAAAAGTTGGGGAAAGCGTGGAACGGAGAAAGGAAAATATCCTTTTAAAATTAGCAGAAACAGAAAGTGAAATTCGAAAAAGAAATGTAGAACTTAAAGAAATGATAGATAACCACACAAGGTCCCTGCTTGAAGAGTTGTCTCTGACAAAACAGAAGCAAATCAAGGATTGTGAAAACGAAAAGGAAGAAATTGAACGGATTCACATCATTTTAAAAAGTTTTGAGACTTACTGCACAGAACTAAGATCGAAAGGATCGGCCAGCGACATCTGCAGCTGTGTTGACAAATTGTCAGCGAGAGCAGACGAGTTGGAGAAAGATTACGAGGAATTAATTGGTCGTCCGCGTCGATCAATCGAAGTTTCTTTCCAAACAACAGATATACGAGAAGTTTTAGAGAGGACCAACAGGAATATGGTGGGACAAATTAAAGGTAAACATTTCCCGAATTGCTTAACTTAAAATTCTTAGAGGGAAGCCTGCATTTTTGAGCAGAGTGGACAAAAGAATTTGCAAAGAGGACAAGTTCCATCATTGGTCTCCAACTTTTGTGATATCGCTTAGGTTTGGATTTACCTCTCTTTTTTCCGGATTGCTTATCTTCTGTGTCGCATGTCTTCTGGCCTGAGAGACCTTAAAAAATTCGACTAGTTCTGTTTCGAGTGATTTGTGGTTTTAAAATACGGTTTTGCTTACAAGCGACCATCGGTTGAGGCCGCGTATATTATGACACAACCAAACATAAACGAAGCTGTACACGTTTCTAATGATGATATTACATTGGATAACATTATAATCCATTACACTACAATACACTATATAACATTACATTAGATCACGTCACATTTCTTTGCAATATGTTAGATTCGTTTTAATATGGCTATATTGCATCGCTTCATAATACATTAGATCACATTGCATTTCATTAGAATATATAACCTTAGAATAAATAATTGCGTTAGATTACAATAGCTAACACTAAACTGCATTGGATTACATTACATTCGATTACACAATATTATATTACATTACATTGCAGTCGGTTATATTGCATTGTATTTCATTATTCTATAGAAAATTAAGAAATTATCAAATGAACAAATTGCCGGCTTAATGGTCAGTTATGATAATTGGTGAAGATAAATGAATATTATTGTCAGTTTCATCATCATCATCATCATGATCCACGGGCCGAGAGCCCGTAGGTGTCCACTGCATGCATTGTCACTTGTCTCCACAGTTCCCGATCTTGTGCTGTTCTTATCAAGGCGTGCAAGTCTTGCTTACACCAATCCCTTATTTCATCTGTCCACTCCCTGTTAGGTCTTCCTCGTCTCCCATTTCCGTCCATAATTCCCATCATCACGCTTTTTATTTTTCTACTGTCATCCATCCTGCATATATGTCCAAACAAGCGTAATTTCCTTCTCATTATTACTTGTATTAGATCTTCTTTTATGCTCAGTCTTCTTCGGACCTCCGTATTTGTTACCTTCATTGTCCAATTCAGATGTAATATTCGTCTATAGCAGTACATTTCAAATGCTAATATCTTATCTTTATCCTTCTTCTTGATTGTCCATGCCTCACATGCATACAGAGCTGTGCTAAACACACATGTTTTCAAGAAGTTTAGTTTGGTCTTGTTGCTGATTTTCCTGCTTTTCCAGATGTTGTTTAGCCCTGCCATAACTCCTTTTGCCTTTACTATTCTTGCCTTTATGTCTTTTGCGCAATCATTATTCCATGTCATGAGACTTCCTAAGTACACAAACTCCTTTACATTTTCAATCACCTCATCTTGCACTTTAATTTCCATGTCTATTGTCTCCTTGCCAAATACCATTGTTTTTGTTTTATCCACATTTATTTTTAGTCCAGCATGTTCGGCAAGTATGTTCAGTCCGCACACATTTTCCTGCAGCCTGTCGCAGCTGTTCTCCAGCAGGTCAATGTCATCTGCAAATCGTAAGTTGTTGATGAGTTCTCCCTGTACTGAGATTCCAGTTCCATTATCTTGTATATCCTGCATGACTCTTTCCAAGTAAGTGATAAACATACTCGGTGAAATTGGATCACCCTGCCTTGTCCCTATTGTGGTTACAAACCATCTTCCTAGTTCCCGTCCCACTTTCACTGCAGATTTTGATCTCTCTCCAATGTTCTGTAGAATCTGTACCAGTCTGTCGCCTACTCCATATGATTTCAGTATTGCCCAGGTAACATCGTGCTTGATGGAGTCGAATGCCTTTTGGAAGTCCACAAAACAGTTGTATACAAGCCTGTTTTTTCGTTTGGCTTTTTCGGCAATCAATCGTAACATCAGAATTTGTTGGACTGTACTTCTATCCTTTCTAAACCCTGCTTGTTCATCTGACATGTATTCTTCAGTTTTTGCCTTCAAACGTCTCAACAGGATTGTCATAAGGACTTTTCCCATGTGGTTTATTAGTGCAATAGTTCTATAATTCTTACACAATGTTAGGTCTCCTTTCTTTGGTATTGTTACAAGTACTGACTTTGTCCATTCCTCCGGTATTCTTCCTTCTTGCCACACCTGCTTGCATATATTGTGTATTTCTTGTATCAGATCCTGCCCTCCAGCTTTTATCATTTCTCCTGTTATTCCATCTGTTCCAGGACTTTTATTGTTCTTCAGGCGGTTAACCGTCCATTCTACCTCTTCATATAGGATGTTATCATTCTCATCATCTTCAGCTGGTGGCGTCATACCTTGTAATTCTTCGATTAGCTCTTTGTTCTTTTGCTCCTTCACACTGTATAGCTCGCTGCAGTACTCCGTCCATCGTTATCTTTCCCTTGTCCATCAGGATATTTCCCTGTTTGTCCCTAATTGCTGTCTTTTTGGTTGCCACTATCCGTTTATACTTTTAACAGCTTGTACACTTCCCTTGTTTTATATTCCCCTGCATATTGTTCAATGTCACCACACTGTTTCTCCAACCAGTTCTGTTTGTCCCTTCTGGCTGATGACCTCACTGTGTTACACAGTTTTCTGTACTCCAGTTTTGCCTGTTCTGATTCCTTTGCCTTCAGTCTCATCTTCCTTTTTTCTTTTGCTAATTCTAGTGTTCGTTCACTTATCCATATCTTCTTTGGTTGTTCTGCTAAAGGTATGACTGCTTCCACTGACTGCTCTATGATCACGCTGAGCATGGCCACCTTCCTTTCCATATCAAGTTGTTTCATATCTGCGTCTTTAATTCTCTGTGCTATTTCATCTTCATATTGAGCCCGTAACTCCACATTGTCAAGAGTTTGAATGTTTCTCTTCTTTACATATTGCTTGCAGGTTATGCGCCTCAGCTTTAGCTTCAAGTTGCAGAGCACCAAGTTGTGGTCAGACGATATGTCCGCTCCTCGGAATGTTCTGCACAGCTTTACTGATGTTTGCCATCTTCTGTCAATCAGCACTAAGTCTATCATATTGGTGTGTTTTCCATCTGGCGATGTCCATGTATACTTCCTGCAGTCCTTTTGTTTGAATTTGGTGTTGCAAATTATCATTTCATGTTTAGCAGCAAATTCCAGCAGTTTCTCTCCTCTCTCATTCCTTGTTCCGTACCCATATTTCGACATTATGTGTTCCCAACCTGTGTTGTCCTTGCCAATCAGTTTAGCCATCAATTTTAAATATTTATGTTTCATCTGCTAAAACAGAAACCACTACACGGATTGAGAACTATGCAATAGTCGTGGGATTAAGTGATGGTCTGACCAGAACAAACGACGTCATCCAAATAAATCTGCGTCGTCCAAATGAAATTTCAACTCAACAAGAAATACCGACTACAATGCAGATTGAAGCCTCAGCCGCCGTTTACTGCAACACGGTGTACGTTACAGGAATAGGAGACAATGCAGATGAAATCTGGAAATACAACTTGGCTTCCGGTTGGATGAAATGCGCTTCTTTAGTTCAATGCCGATGTAGACACAGCGCAGCGTTTGTCGATGAAGTATTGTACATCTGTGGAGGATATGTGTATTTAGGTGGAAGAGTTCTAGACAGCGTCGAAGCCTACAGCGCAGTCATCGACAAATGCTCAACAGTTGGAAAGCTGGTTCACTGTGTCGATAGTTCAAGCAACTGTGTTCCATTCAAGACTTCGTTCTATATTTTTGGTGGTAGCGATGAAGAGGACTATGACGTGAATCACGTTCAAGTGTATGACACAAAACTGAACACATGCACTCTTCTTTCGAAACCAATGCCACGCCCTTATTCAATGATGCAAGCTGCACTTTGGGAGACATCTGTTATTTTAGTTGGATGTGATACATGTTTTATATTTAACTTTGAGACGGAGACTTGGCAAGAAAGACAACAGTTCAAGACTGACGTTGGTCACTTTGGTTTGGTTCTTGAGAATGAACGAGTCTTTGTCATGGGAGGAGGAATTGACGAAACGGATATAGATGGCGAAGATTCCTGGAAATGCAGAGACGACGTACGTTATGTTTCAATTCGAAATATCATCGAGGATAAACCGACTGAGTGGAAGATTCATGCAAAACTGCCTCAACCATCTCTGATAATTGCTTACGAAAAATTGTCTTGTTTTATCCCATAGTGCAAAAAACAACAGTGTTTCTTTCATAAATATTAGTATGTGATTTTTGTATATTTCTATATCCTATCCTCATTCCTCCTGTTTTTATATATCTTGCGGCTCCAAATGCGAATGAAGGAAATAAATTGTATATAATGTTGAATAAAAGTGATTTACAGGTGTATAGGCGTTGCGGTATATTTTCAATAGAATTGAGGGTTTTAGCGGCTATGAACATCTTTCGAATAGATTTTATTCGTTAAAAGAGGTGAATTACAAGGGAATCCATACCTGATAACGATTTGTTGTAAAATAAATCACGGTCGACTTAAAATGTACGGTTTTGGTAAACACTAAATAATCACGAATATAATTTGGTTACGCTTAGACACATGTAAAACGAGTTTACATAAAACTATTTATTCCTCATTTTTCGTTCAGTTTCTGTTGGAGTTACACCTTTCGTATTGGATAAGATTGATATTATCGGTCATGACAGCTGTATGATATCACTAAACACTCTGCAGAGGTCACGACTTGTAGGCTATGATACTCGCTGGAGAGAGATGACTCCAACACTATGCTCTCAGCAACCCACGTCACTGCCCCTTCCATGTTTCCCTATGATCATTTCCATGTCTTCGGAATTCACAGTAACAGTTTGGAGTTCCTGAGATCACACACGTCGATAATGTTACTCGCTGCACGTGATAGGCTGAGAACAACTCAAGTAGCAGTAGAGTTACACAAATGAGCCCCATGGCTCCATCTGCTGCGATTTGCAGAAGGAAGAGTAAGATACTTTTCCCTATGAGTAGTTGTGGGTGATGGGATGCACAACTACAGCACTGAGTAGCTCGATACGCAGGGAACCAGACAGGTCAACGTAGGTAACCCAGTTTCCAAGTGTCTTATCGGATTTCGTTTCTGCTTTTGCGACCAGACTTAACCTCTTATGGGATGACCCGAGCGATAGTAGTTCCAATGTTAAACGATATCTTACGGCTACCAGGGCCATTGATCGATACGTTGCCCAACGTCTTTAGTCTAAGTGACGCCGACGTACCCTGGGTTCTTCTCCTTGAGACGTCGATTTATCGCTATTTACGATTTTTATAATGGAGTGTCAGTTCAATTATGTTGGTTCATAACGAAGACGATTAGCCTCGCCCTCCTTTATCCAGGCTTGGAACCGGAACCACCCTACTAAATGCAGTGGTTGAGTTATAAATATATAGCCTAGGAAAAGTTTTTATAAAGATGTCTAACTTAACCTAAATGATCATTAGTAATTATAATTTATTAGCATTAAGTGTTAAGTCTCATCTTCTGGCTTGCAGAGCCTTTCGGCTCGATCTTTTCTTTCATTGCACTTCATGTACATTGGGAAACATTCCTGTCAATTAAGCCATTTATGAATTGCTCGAATAAGAGTGGCGAGTGTTTACCGGCACATTAAGACTGTCTTCTGCCTTACCTTACTTTTGAACCGGTTAAGAAAGAAACTGTGTTCAATCGAAAACGACTTTATAAGATCTATAACGCGATTTGAAAATGTCTAAACGCATCCTATTGTTATTGGTGCATCCACTGTTTGTGGATGTGGTCTCATTGCTACCAGCGCCTTGCTTTACCCCACAGGGTATAACCACCATCAAACAGCGATTGAGACGATATTAATATATTATGTAATCTGGTGTTTTTTTATCTGATGTTATAACAGTGTTGATTCAGTTTCTTTTATTGTTCGCTTATGTACCTAACCTACAGTCCATTAATCTATGGTCTACATGCGAACACACACACACCTTCCGTCATACGTACATATATACATCCATGGACACACACATACAACAGGTGCACACAATACTAATACGTTACACATATGTCGTTAGTCATCTATACACAGTAAGTACAGTCACATAGCTATGCAGCAATTCAATATTCTGAATAGCCACTGAACTAAATAAAAATATATATAAAGCCGCTTAACAGTGATTTAAAGGTGTGTAAGGGTAATCTAACATAATTGAAAGAATCGGCAATTTAACAACCTGTGGTTATTGTATAACAGATATGGTTGTTAACAGCTATATCCGCTAACGATTCATTCCAAGCTAAGTTACCGTCGACGTCAGTGGCCCTGGCCGCAGTGTAAAGATGTTTCTAAACAACCCGTGCGACTTATATTAGGTTACGCTTAGACACCTTTAAATTGTTTTACAAAATTAGATATCATTTTTCGTCCAATAATATTTTACTCTGCTACTGCCTTGTTTGGGGTAGTGCCAGTCCCAAGCCTGGATAAAGCAGGAGGGCGACGGCAACGGCGTTTGATGCCATAAGCTGTCGTTAAACTGAGGAACTATTAATTGTATTGAACAACAACCTTCACTATCAATTCCATCCACACAAAAAACAGCGAAAACTGTACAATTTTTTCCAATGATGCCATAAGATGTCGTTAACAGTGGAACTATAACATTGAACAAGGAGGATGTAATGGTCACGAGAGCCACAAGATGTCATTAAGCACTGAGCAGAACTCACGATTTGTATGTTACTTGGGGGAGTGGCGTGACCACAACCCAGTTCTATGCCCTGCGCCTCCCACATCACTGCCTCTGCTACTTTTGTTATAGGCTAAAATGCCTTTCAGTGCCATCCATGCCGTTGATGATGTTACTCACATCACGTGGCAGGGTGAGTAAAACTTAGAATTCATTAGAATTCTGTTACGAGCGATGTTACTCAAATGAGCCCCAGTTTCAATTATAATCATAATCCTCAGTGATTAATGGGTGTCTAAGTATAACCAGAATTCATTAATTGAATGGGGCGAATAACGACTTATGACTGTCAGGTCCATTGATTCATTTGTTCCCTAAGGTTTTTAATCTAACCAACGTCGGTCTTAGCTTAGGTTCTTATCCGCTGGACTTCATTGCTATTTACGATTATTAGAGTTTCTGCTTAACGAAGATGATTTGTGTTGTCTCTTCCTTTGTCCAGACTGCGAACTGCCACCGCACGACTAAAGACAGTACTGTGGAAGGCTTTGCAAACGATTGAATAAAAAGGTTTGATTAATAATAGTTTCCATTTAGCCGATTACCACAGTAAACGGCATTAGCGATGAAGCGAAAATGAAAAGGCAAATGAGTTAAAGATGTGGTACAATTTGAATCAGGGATGGGAGAATTTCTGGCGATTATTCGTAGCTTCCAGCGTTTAATGACATCTAGTGTCCGCCAAAGCCGATAATGTCAACTTTATACCAGTACACTAATGCAATCAATTTGTGACTGCGATTAGGACACACACACACACACACACAACACACGCACGTATTCATATTCGTATATTCAAATATTCATTTGCGACAGATTGATAAAAATGAGAATTATACAATAGTATTTCCAATGTTTAACGATTAACGCATCTTATTGCATTAAAGGCCGTTGACATCGCTCTCCTTCTGTATCCAGGCTTCGCACTTGACGCCACCGGACAAAATGCAGCGGTGGAGTTGAATATTATATAATATATAACCTCTTTAAAACCGATGTAAAGGTGTTGAAGCATTGTCTTATGATATTAGGTCGTATTTGGAGGTTGCTTTATGACATTGGACGTATTTTCTTTCCTTTTGAGCATAAACATTATTTGTCTGAGAACGGGTAAACTGTGTGACTTAATGATATTTCTGTAGCCACCTAGTGAATGAATTTGGATTCGATTTGGAGCTAATTCACTTACGACTCAAGGGGCAGTTAGGCGAACGATATGTAAGCGACCTCAACTGTTAAACCCAGGCGTTTGAAGGTTGACGGAATGCCACTTCCTCGCCTTCCCACTGGCACTGTACGGATGGGGTAATTGTTTTACATCGTATTTCGTTAGGGGGCGCAAGTGGGACAAAAATATCGAAATCTCAGCCATGGTGGAGGTTTGACATCTGAACCTCAGATCTCTAGATTGACGGTCTAATATAAATCACATACCACACGTGGAACCGTCGGTGATTATTGATCGTTGAACTTTCGATTTAAAAAGATGTGTGTATTTCGTGTACGAAAAGAGGAAAAACCTGTGCATGGAACAACCTCGTGTCCTGCAACGAAGCCCAAACAGAAACTGTCTTGCGATGAAACTAGATATGGGGTCATCCGTACAGGGAGTCCGCAAAAATTACCTTTATTGGACCCCTCCCACTCTCTTGTCCGCATTTGGCACCAAACTCCAACCTAAAACCCTTTTGCGGACGTCCTCATACCGAGTGGTGTGGCCTACGTTAGACTATACTTTTGATCATGAGCGGCTAACGGTATCACGGCGTGGGGTATTTGATATTGCTATATCCAACCGAGAAACTCTAATTAGATCTAGCACAATACAGACGAGGCTGCCTTTTTCACTTGTGGGCTGACCTTTTGGATATTGACCCGATTGCGACTTGACTATGGCGATCTATCGATTCATGCTTTAAGCATTAGTTACTGATTATTGTTATTATTATTATTATTATTATTATCATCATCATCATCATCATCATCATCATCACCATCACCATCATCATCATCATCATCATCATTTTCATAGTCGTCACCCGGCATCTAGCGTCCTTACAGCGCTGTCAGCCATCCAGATCTCTGCATTCGGCCACACAAAGCCGTTTGTCTCTTCCTGACATCCGTGATTATCGGTCTGAATTCTCCAGACACGAATTCAACAATTCTGCATCGGTCATCTGGAACAGTCTTCCTGTTTACATCACTCACAACAAGATATCGTTAGACATTTTCGTAAAGCGGCTCAAGATCTATTTGTATCGTCTTGCTTTTGTTGTCTGACCGAAGTGATTCATCCACGCCTACGATTCATCGCTCAGGCGATGGACATATGGCGTGTCGACAAACGTCTTACTTACTTACTTACTTGATGAGTCGTTCTTTCACCGGCACTTCCCGCAGTTTAATGACATCGTGTGGCAGTCGGAGCCAGTAACGTGGACTTAACCTCCAGAGATCATAAACAGAACTTAAGGGCAAGTAGTTCCTCAGTTTAACGACAGCTTATGGCATCAAAGGCCGTTGCCGTCGCCCTCCTCCTTTATCCAGGCTTGGAACTGGTACTACATCCAAACGAGGCAATGGCAGAGAGTGAGCGAAATTCAAGAATATATAAACTGGTTAAGAATCGATTTAAAGTTGTCTATGCAGAACTTTATATTTCTAAACTATAAATGTACATAGTTTTATTGTTTCGTATAAAACGACATCTTTCGTGAGGCACTCTCGTTTTAACGTCATCTTCTTAAGTCAAATGTTATCTCACTCATACATGTTATTTAGCGAGCACGACCTACATATAGTAGTAGTTCCTCAGTTTAACGACATCTTATGGCATCAGAGGCCGTTGCCGTCGCCTTTCTCCTTTATCCAGACTTGTGACTGGCACTACCCCCAAATAAGTCAGTGGCGGAGTTACTCAAGGATAATTAAACGAAATAAAACTTATGTATCGTCGAGGAGAGCGAATTAAAGGTGTGCAAATAATTTTGCTTCAATATCTTAACCGAGCGCGAGCGAGATATTTATAATACGGACGGAAAAGTAATTGAAAGGTGTGCAAACAGAGGCTCAAAATTTGCATTTATAATTTATTAACTTGATATTTAATTAAATAATTAACTTTATTATTAAAGAAACATTCTATAATTAATGAACTATATTGAATATTACTAATAAACAAATAAATAAATGTATGTATTAATTATTTTTAATACTAGTTTTAATTTCTTATTTATTTTACATGATATGATAGTTAGATTGCTGTCCATCTAGCAATCAAAATGAATAACTTATGCGGTGAATACAGAAGCTGTGTGTGGTTGGTTTTGAGTCGAGTCTTGGACCGCACTGGAGACTCAATCACAAAACGCAACACGTATGAAACACCTGTCACCTCTCGTTGAATGACAAGAAGCCACGTCTCGAGCATTTTCAGCATCTGTCTCTGACCCTCTAACTGGCTATAAACTGAGATGTCGTTCTTCATTTCTGGTCAAATAAAAGTTTAGCAATTTTAATTTTATTCTTGGTTTACTGATTGTCTGCAATACGCTTCAAAATCGACATTTGTTATCTCTCCTAACTATTATTATTCGCAAACCATTATTAAAACGACATCTTATGACCCCAGGGCCATTGACATTGACATTTACTGATTTATCTGATCACGATAATATAAACGAAATGAGATATTTTTATGTATAATTTCAAGAATAGTGATTTACAGGTGTCTAAGTTTACCATAACAGCATAAACGGAGTCGAACGTTTAACGACTTATGGCTGCCGGGGCTGTTAGTATCGTTTCCTAACGTTTTTGGTCTAATCATACACACCTGATTGAGAAAACTGAGGCATCTATTACGCAGAAAAGCAAATTAGAGCTTTCAAATCTCTAAACGTAGCCTAATATCATTAATATTAATTATTAGTTTCTAGGACATCTGACGGCTGGCGGGACCATTGACGTCGACCCTGCTTTACCTAACTGGAACCCCCTTTCCATACATTTTATTATTTAAAGCATTGATTTACAAGGGAGACCAAAAACCCCAAGGAACTGATGTAAGATAAGTTACGGAAGACATAATCGAATCTGTCGGCGATGTACGATATACCCAGCGGTACTACGGATGTTAAGTTACGCTAGACACCTTTAAATCGTATTCAGGAAAATTATATATTTTTCATTTGTAAAAAATCGGTGTTTGACCCATTGTGATTTGTGATGTGTGGGATAAGTCGATGTTGATGGCCATGAGAGCCGTAATTTGTCACTAAACTCTGTGCAGCGGTGGCAATTTGTATGTTACTTGGTTGTGTGGGGTTACTGCAACCCGTTCTATGCCATGAGCCACCCACACCACTACCCTTTCTACTTTCGGTGTATGCCATGGCCGTTCCGTAGCAGACCTGCTCCGTCATTAATCTGAGACAAACTTAATAGTTCTATATGTTCCTGGGACAAGGAAGTCTTTTGAAGAGGCAAAGCGTCTTCTGTGCAGGACTCATTAGACCACATAAGTTGATGATGTACTCGCAGCACGTGACAGGCTGAGTATAATTTAGAGGGCGCTGTTACACTAGTTGTCGTTGTGTCCAGTTTTCAACAACTGCTTATAGCGGCCAGGGCCGTTCTCGTCGACCGTACCTAACACTGACAACCATCTCAGAATGTAACCAGTGATGTGTGCGTGTGTGTGTGTATCTTAGATTCGTTGTGCTTTGAGCAGCCTAGTGACGGGGGGAGGTGTCTCGGTTAAAGAGAGGAAATATTTGTATGATGTCAGTAATTGTTGTTTGAAACGAGGGACTAATAGCGCGTCTTAGTGGTGAGGGAGGAGGAAGGGATCAAAGTTAAGCAGATCAAGTGAGCTTATTTACATGTATGAATATGAAGCAGTCTAGAGATCTATGTCATTCGCAGATGGAGGTTATTCTATAACGAATAGAAGTTCCGATGATAATGGCAACTGTCACAATGATTATGCACATTTGAATGCTAAAAATGCAAGCCTCTCTTAGATGTTTCTTGGGCATTATTACAGTGGCGCTATAAAAGCATTATAATTTATTATTAACATATATGACAATGTAGCGTCAGAAAGTGAGAGCAAGCAATACACACAGCAATTACATTGTACAGTTTTTAACGACATCTTGTGGCTGCCAGAGCCGTTGATGTCATCTTTCGCGTATACTTTGATTCGCTCACAGAACAATCGGCGGATCATAGTGACTATTGAACGAAAATCACTTACAAATAATATTGACTTAACAGATTTAAATGTGTCGAAACCCATTTTGATATTGTGGAACAGCGAGTGTTTAGTGACATTTTACTACTGAAAATATATGGCTCATTTCAATACACCTTTAAGATATTTCTTTCTAAATTTGCTTCAGTCGCTCGTATGAGTTCAGTAATTAGTCCGATGACGTCATAAAGCGAACAGGGTAAGGTCGACATCAAAGGCAATGGCAGTTGCAGGATGTCCTTAAACAATGAATAGCAACGATTAAACACATTTATATAACGTTTCTCGATGCTGTATGCTAGTCGTTTTCCTTCAATCGGCTGTACTACTCCGCCACTAAGGCTCATTTGAAATGATCATATAAGCTTAATTTTGCCGTACGGACTCTTTTCATGACCAATAGGCTGGTTTCTTTATTCTTTTAAAGACCATAAAGGCTATTTTTGGTTACAATCTACCCTGAAATATATTTACAGAAATTTACATAGTTTTGAGCTATATTACATGAACATCATAAATATTTACAACACAAATTATGCACTAAAATTACTCATATGCTAACACACGTTTTTAACAACATTTTGAGAGAGAAAAGTTTAACAAGTCTAAAAGAGCCTAATACGAGTACTTATAGTATAGTATCTAGAGATCAGCGACATCTTACGGCTACCAAGGCCGTCGATATTGACTTTTATCTCACTCTTCTGTCTGTCTGTGTCTCTTTGAGTCTTCCCTTCCCTATTCCTAGTCTTGCTTTTTAAGGAAGAACATTTCTGTATTACTTTGCAAAATCTACATAATAAAAGATATTATTTCGTTCAGAGTTAGATAGTCATCCATGCAGACTTGGACAGACTTAGACTTGGATAACAAACGTCAGCATGCAGCCGAGAACACCCAAAATCAACTGAGCAAGAGGAAATAACGCCATATGAGCATACTAAGTCCAAACGAAGAGAAGTTATCTTGCAAAATGCGCATTTGCCCCACTAATAAATCGTAAGTGACTCCCTACAGAGGCATGCGACCAGCACTGGCCACGTGCGTCGAAATTAAAAATTAGCTAAATCTATATTTTGAATCGAAACATTAGTTTTTTATGTATTTCATGTTTTAGCTTTTATTGTATTTCCAAACGATGTTAACGGAATTATTGTGGTAAACAGGATTTTTAATTTAATTTTTGCTCTTTGATCTGCTTTAACATCGCAATCGTCGCGGTATTGATTCATTACAATTTGTATTTAAGCTGAAATATATAACAACAACATCGGATTATCTTTTTCAAAATACAAACAAAAACATTTAAAACCTACTTTAGAAATAGATTTTCAGGTTTTAAAAATCCTGAAAACGTTAAATTTTAACCATACCTCTTGCACTATTCTTTGTTTAAGGACAACTTATGTCTGCAGGGCATTTTGCATCGACGGAACCATGTTATTTAACGGAAGTCTGCGACTAGTATTAGTAGTTCCTCAGTTTAACGACAGCTTATGGCATCAAAAGCCGTTCCCGTCGCCCTCCTCCTTTATCCAGGCTTCGGACTGGCACTACCCCCAAACAAGGCAGCGACTTAAAGGAAATAACGAGTATGTAAGGCCAAATTGAGCGATTTAAAGGTGTCTAAAGAAGTCCAAATCTATTACAAATAACATCGAGTCTTTAAAAATGCCGTCTACGGGGGTTTCGCACTATAATGATTTGTTGTTGAACATACCACACAAGTAAGGTAACGTCACTATTAATACAGAGTTTTAATAATTATAAATTGTTTTTGAATAATATCATCGAATGTTTAACGACACCTTATGACTTCCAGGCCTTTTAACGCTGACACTACCTTACGTGACGATATTCATGTAATCATCATTTTGCAATTAGTAGTTTTCGTTGTTTAACAACATCTTAATGGCTGTCAGGGCCATTGACGTCGACTCTACCTGATCCTTAGACTTAGATGGATCGAAGGCATCAAGTGAGCTATTGAAAAAAAATCTATATTACCTTGGGGAAGGCGATTTAAAGGTGTCTAAGCGAAGCCTAGTGATATATTGAGATAGCATTGACAGTTTCTTATTTCTCTTTGAGCAGAATATAGGACTAAAGGAATATAAAGTTTATGCGTCTGAGAACGAGTAAATGTGACCTTTTGCCCTCGCCACCTAGCGTCTGAATTTGAATTAAATCAAGTAAACGACGGCGCTTACAACTTAAGAGGCAGTCATGTGTAGGAAGTGCAAGCGACTTTAACTGTTTAGACTCGGCGTATGAGAGGTGGCGGCAGTGCCACTTCCTTAGCCGTCTGACTCACAGTGTACAATTGAAGTACTTATTTCATAGCTAGGGCTTATTTTACTAAAGCTTATTTTATAGTTAGAGGGCGCAAGTGGGAAATAATTCTCGAAATCTCTCCATAGTGCGGATCTAAACGATATACACGTATTACGGTTGAAAGGGCCGTTCACGTAGACATCACGTAACATAACACATCTATTTTACAAAGAGTTTGAAAGAAATTGAGGAATATAAAACAGCGGACATAGTCATTTAAGGGTGTCTAATCGGAATCTAGGATTTTTAGTAATTAAATAGTAATCGGAGTTTAATGACATCTTCTGGCTTTGCATTTATTCAACATAGGAAACATTCCCAACTCTCGGAGTTTTACTTATCAAATGCCATTTTGTTGAAAAATAAATAGCATCGAGTGTTTAACTGCGTCTTTTGGCTGTCTGGATAAAGGAGGAGGAGGAGGGAGACGTTAAGGGCCTTTGAAGGCTCCATAAATGTTGTTAAACACTGGAACTACTACTAAGCAGTGACTGCATTCGGATAGTGCCAGTCCCAAGCCTGTATGAAAGAGGAGGGCAACGGCCGTTGATGACATAAAATAATAATCGAACGGTTATTAAATTCGCCTTCAACTTCCCTTTGAAGTTATACGATGTCATTAAACCCTGAATACTACTATGTTTCCAATTGTGAGGTGGGAAGCTTAAGGTCGACCTAAGGGGCCACAAGTTGCTGTGAAGTTTACTTTCCAATGGCATCAAAAGCCGTTCACGTCAGTACGAAAAAATATTTCTCCAGTTTTCGTAAAACTTTGTACCGTAAGATGTGATGTTTCGATCGAGGTTGTGGGAGGAAAAAATCGATTCTACCTTATTAGATTTGATACAAAGTAACGTTATTTTAAAAAGAATTTATATAACATTGCAAAACACAACTTAAAGGTGTCTATCTAAGAATCGCCTAACCATATTACGATAGAATTGAAAGTTTCTTCTTTCTCTTCGACCAGTTCTCACTCATAGTCAGAGGCCAACAGAGCATAAAAGTCCGAGAAGAAGTAAATGTGACCTCATGTAATTACTGTTGCCGCCTAGCGAATGAGTTTGAATTCAATTTAGAAGCGAAGTTGCTTTTTAAAGAATCAATCGTGTGCAAGTCATGAAGTGTAAGCGACTTCAACTTTTCAGCCTCGGCGTTTGAGGCCTGGTGGTAATGTCACTTCTTCGTGTCCCCACTGACAGTGTACATTTGGAGTACATATTTTATGGCCCCGTTCGTTAGGGGGCGCAAGAAATTGTAATTTTATGGACGACAATTTACATAGCATCGTAAGTAGCAGGCTACTTCTAGGATGCCTAACAAAGTCAGAAGTCAACCCAAGTACCAAGAGTTATGAAGTAAATAGAATCTCAACTGCTATTTAAAGAGGTTGACACTTCTGAACTCCTGAGTGGATGCCGGAAGGTTGTTCTAGGCGCGCGGACCAGCGACCCGAAAGGCCCGATCACCCATTCTAGTCTTAGTTGCTGGTACAAATACAGTGGCGGACTTTGATGATCGCAGTCGCAGTCGGTTGGGGTCATCAGATAGTGGCCTGATGCTGTCTGCTAGATAGCGTGGTGCGCAGTTGTTCAGACATTTGTACACAAGAAGGCAAAGTTTCAATTTTACGCCCTCGCTGATCCTTAGCCACTGAAGTTGATCCTGAAGCACTGGTGTGATATGGTCGGATTTGCTAGTCCGAGTGGCCAGACGAGCAGCGGCGTTGATGCCTGCCTGAAGCCGAATGGTTCTGCACCGTGGCAAGCCAGAGAAGGCAACGTTGCAGTAGTCAATTGGGCTTAGAACAAGACTTTGTAAAAGCAGGCGAATTACGTCCTTTGTGAGGGACCGACAGACAGACCATAGCTGTCTCAGGATGGCGAATCTGGTCCTTACAAGTCCTGTAATGTGTGATGTCATCGAGAATTCACTGTCAAGTAGAAGGCCGAGATCACGAACCTCAGTCGCTGGCGCGACAGCATATTCACCAATGAAGAAAGGACTAGTGTCTAATTTGTCCGTCCTACATGAAGATGAACACCAGAGAAATTCTGACTTGGATGAATTCAGCTACAGTTAACTCTGTTAACGACTGAAATGCATAAAAGGCACACACACGTACACACTATCGACATTATCTTACTCCTTAGTAAAAATTCTGACAATTAATGTTCGGAGTTTAAGAACATGAGAAGCATTTTAGTTATTATTATTATTATTATCCAAGGCAGAGGGAGAGAGAACAGGCAAAACAGACGACAGATTTACATAACCAACTTTTTAATGATAGCAGATTTACGTTACCAAATTTTTAATGACAACTTGTGTCTGCCACAGCCGTTGAACTCGAGACTCGTTTACATCACAACGTAATAGATATGAAATTCATAAAGGGTCCGAAATTGAGAATTATATAGGCCTTGAATGAACGGATTTAAAGGTGTCCAAAGAGATCGTGATATTTTGGAGCATCCATTGCTTAGCGACATCTTGTGCGGCCAGAGCTGTTGAGGTAAAGTCTGCTTGGTTTTGGATTGGAATGTCCAGTTTTAATGGACAATATAATTTTTTTTTATATTATATTATATTATACTATACTATATATTATAATATGTTATGTTATTTCATATTATATTATATATTATATTATATATTATATTATATATTATATTATATTATATTATATTATATTATATTATATTATATTATATTATATTATATTTATTATATTATATTATATTATATTATATTATATTATATTATATTATATTATATTATATTATATTATATTATATTATATTATATTATATTATATATTATATTATATTATATTATATTATACATTCACTCGCAAATGGGTTTCGGTGCATACTCTCAAATATCAAGAAGTTCGATGTCAATAGCCTTTCATGCCATAAGATGTTCTTAATCATTGGAAAAAAAACAATCATCAGCCGCTTCCAAGATTTTGATTTATATGTGAGGAAAGTTAGAGTCTAAGACGTTAAGCCATAAGTCAAGTTAGGCTCTGTTTAAACACCTTTACACTGCTTCTTTCAACTTTATATATCCGCCATACTAGTTGATTTTTTATTAGATAAAAACAGCAAAAACAGTAAATTTTTCCAATCGACGTCAACGGCCTTTGATATCATAAGATCTCGTTTAAACAATGGAACTACTACTACTGTACAATAAAGAAGTCATCGCCAGAGACCTTCAGCAAGACAGAAAGATTCCATCATCTGCCGCTGGTCTTCACAGAATACCTAGAGGCCACAAGAACCAATAGAAAACCAGCGAAATACGAACTGAAAATAGAAATACGAACGAACTGAAAACAATAACAGAAACTTATGAACAATAAACTTTACCAAAATAAAAAAAATTAAAGACGTCAACGGCCATTATAGCCATAAGATGTCGTTAAACTTTGGATATAAATATATATTCGTCAAATTGGTAACTAAACTCCGCCAAACGCGGCAGTGCCGTAATCGTATAGTGCCAGTCAGAAGCCTGAATGAAAGAGGTGGGCAGAGGTCTTTGATGCCGTCAAACATTCTATAAGGTCTGTAAGGTAAAGTTGACGTCAGCGGCCCTTGATAGCCATAAAATAAATATAGATGTACACGTAAGTGCAGGGTAGGCATTGTGGGACAATTTCTACACAACAGTCAGCATATACAATCCATCCTTATGGAGAACGGAAACTGCGGATCAGAGATGGCGCGGAGCGGCCACTTTAGCCTCTGGAGAGCAAACATTCAGAACCGCTGCTATAGTTCAATCTGGTAATTTCATTAGCGCCGTTATCGTAGTGCAGAAGGCGTCAGTCGGTTATCGCTGATCAGCAACAAGCGAAAAGTGAAATGGCTTTGCATTGGAGAGAACCAACTGAGATCCACTTGGCCCCAGAGACAGGGTTGACTTGTTAAGCAGGGTAAATATTAATAACCATTGATTATACAATTAATCTTTTGATGGCCTCAACGGCTCTTTTGATGGCCATATCAGCTCTTTTTGTTATTTTTTGGCCATACTGGCTCTTTTTCTAATAATACAACATAACATGCACTAACCAAATTTTACAGGGTTTAAGGTCCTTAGATACACACACACACACCTACACACACACGCACTCAGGAACCTTTATCATTTGCGCCTGGACTCACCCTATTGCTCGGATGCACATCGATTACGCTGAACAGCAACTTATATTAATGTTTTAAGCATTGTGACAGTAGCGCTATAGAAGTCCTCAGATTTGATTCATTTAGATCAGCAAAACCCAGCAGAGGTTGAAGGAAATTCATTGTATGAATCAGGGAATTCCTTCGCAGGGCATTGTTACACTTTGCTTTACAATAACCGTATCTTTTATACATTTTATTCGTTAAAAGAGGTGAATGCCAAGGGAGACCATACCTGCTAACGATTTGTTGTAAAGTAAAATACGGTCGACATCAACTGGTAACCTTTGTACGATGTTGCTAAACACGCCATACGACGAATGTTTGGTTACGCTTAGACACCTTTAAATCGTGTTTCCACAAAATTATATATTCCGCATTTCGTTCTATCGCTATTGGAGTAAAGATTCTAACTGCGATAAGGTGGATCGATGCTAACGGTCAATGACAGCCGCAAGAGGTCACTAAACACTGTGCAGAGGGCGCGATTTGTATGATACTCGTTGGAGCGGGGTGACTCCAACACAGTTCTATGCTCTCAGCCACCAGCATTACTGCCTCTTCTATTTTCCATTTAGGCTGGATAAAAAAGGAGGGCGACGTCAACGGCCTTTGATGCCAGAAGATGTCGTTAACACTTGAACTATTAATTGAAAAATGAAAATGAATCAGTCAGTAGTCACTGAAAAAGTCATTCAACTCAACACACTGCAATACATCGTTCAGAAGTAGAGAATGAAGCTGAGGAACAGAAAGCATCAAGAACCAAAAACAGACCTGAAGAGATAAGTTTTCGGTTTAGAGCAAAATTTGTCCCGGTAAGAAGGTTGCGAACAATAGGAACTTAATTGAAAACGAATGAATTGTGCTTCTCAGAAGCTATTTCGAAGACTACAGTCATTACTTTGGCGCTATAGAAGCACTCGATTTATTAGTATCACGGTAGTAATGTACTTTCTGAAATAAAAGCTATTGTATGATCATCCAGTTTTAATGACATTTTGTTTCTGTCATAACCGTTTACACCAACCGACGCTTTTATTCGGTATAGGGAAAATCATGTCAACGATTCGTAGTTTCCAATGTTAAACGGCATCCTATGGCATCAAACGCCGTTGACGTCGCCCTCCTCCTTTATCCTGGCAGTGGCGGAGTTTGTTATCGTTAGCTAAGGAGTGAGCCGTCCAACTTTAAAACCATTCTCATCGACATGTGAAGGATTCTGTGTTTAACGATATTTTAAAGCTAAAAGAGCCGTTCATGTCGACCTTACTTGACCTAACAAGCGTAAAGACGATCACAGAAGATGATCCTGAAGATGATCACCGTAGCGGTTTGAGGAATATAAAATACCTGATTGCAGCATTTAAAGGTGTCTAGTCAGAATCTAGGATTGTTACTAATTTTATGGTTTTCGGGGCTTTTTGACATCTTCTTTATGTCAGGACCATTAACGAAGACTTTCGTTTACTTTACATTTAGTTAATAATAGAAAATGTTTTACTTTATGATAATCATAAAGTGCGATTAAACGACATCTCGCGGAGAACCTCAACCAAAACCCTAAGCCGGGGACAGTCGACGTCTGGTAGACAAAAACACATAGGTATCGTTGACATCAAGAGCCCTGGTGGACATAAGCCATTGAACGCTCGATTCTATTAAGGAAAATTACACATTTGCAAAGCTCAATGCCAGTAAACTCAACTTCAGAAACGGTCAATGTATCCTAAATGAAATTCAATTCCGCACGTTTTAGATTCTAACGAAATCGATGCACGCATGACTAACAGAGTGTGAATGAAAATGTAACTTCTCTACCGAATTCTTTCTGTGTAGCAGGCCTACAGATTTTATAAAATTAAAAAGCAATGTTGAGATAGAGCTGATGTTAATGGCCATGGCAGTCATTATAACTCGTCAAACTCTGGATGCCACTAAAAACCTGACCTTAGACACCTTTAAAGTGCTTCTTCCAACTTTATTACATTATATGCCTTAATATGATCACAGTATGTTCAAAAGAGCATCATAAAGCCAAGAAAACATTAGAAACACCGGCACAACATCTTGGCAAATGAACTAAATTCGGTATAATACATAAGAACAATGAACTTCAAATAAACGAACTTTAAAGACGTCAGCGGCCACAGTAGCCATACGACTTCGCTAAACCCTTCATCAGTCAGTCAGTCAGTCAGTCAGTCAGTCAGTCAGTCAGTCAGTCAGTCAGTCAGTCATCAGTCAGTCAGTCGGTCGGTCGGTCGGTCGGTCGGTCGGTCGGTCGGTCGGTCAGTCAGTCAGTCAGTCATTCGCAAGTAGGATTACGGCGTCAGAGTATTGTCGCCGTCAACGGTACTGGTGTCCACAAGATGTCGGTAAGAGCTTGAAAGAGCGCGTGATAGTACTAATAATATTTCGCTAGCGTTAGACACCTTTAAATTCCTTTTTTCCTTCCACTTGAAAAAGTCTGTTCACATAGGTAAGTTGAACCAAAAAATTAAGCAACTTTGCTTGCAATCATGTAACAGACAGGAAATTTTTGTTTGTCAGCTACAGCATCTTCCAGAAGTCACAAAACTTCTCAAAGCAGTTATGCCGCTGTTTAAGTTCCAAACTTTTTTTGAAGTTCTGTAATCTCCAGCTCAAACCACAATCAACAGCTGTCCTAGAAATGATCTCAGGATCTTCTTCAAATGGATTCACAACGAACTACCGATTGACCCGAAATTGGCAACATATATTGTGGAGAAAGTCCTTCATAAAGGTGTCTAAGCACAAGCAATAAAAATTATCAGCATCAAGTGATTAGTGAAATCATATGGCTGACATGACCACAACGTTGAACTTACTTATCCCGTTATAAAGTCAGAAAAGTGCTGTTCGTAATTTAATAACAACAGTAAACAATTAAGTCAGGTAAGGCGTATGCAATTCCCTATACCCGGTTAACTTATTTCCATAAAAGGTCATAGTATGTACTTACTATACTTAAAGAATGCTTGTATTAGCTCACTTCATATGGCACGTATTAAGTACCTAAAAAATCTCTCCACCTATGACTATCTAACTAAGGAAAAAAGTAACTTTTTGTACATAAATTTTTCCTGAGTTATCAGCCAAATTTCTGATGATCTTCTTTGTAGAAGTCATTCCTGCCACGCCCTCCATTGAAACAACGCAGCTTAATGTTATTCATGGTTCAGTGTTTTACTGTAAATTGAGGCTTTTTAGGTCGTCTTTTAGGCTGCCACTTAAGAAATAAAAGCGATTAGTTGTATTCAGGGTTTAACGACATCTGACGGCTGCCAGGGCCGTTGACTTTGACCTTATCTGAATTTACCTGACCTTACTTCAAAACAATGAGATATACACCCTGCAGCCGAATGAAACTGTAGGTTATTATAGTGCCGGGAAAAGCGTTTTAAGGGTGTCTTAAAGAACCCTGTTATTATTATGAATTTGTTGAAGCGAGGTAAACAACAACTTGTGCCTGCCAGGCTTTTTGACGTCAAACCTCCCTTATAATTTGACAGTTTTTAATGAAGCAAAACGAAAATTAACGAAAATCATGAAAAATTTAGGCCGAAAAGTCGAAAAACCGATTTTCAAGGTCTATATATGTGGGCTTTTTGGAGTATCACGGGGTGCCAGAAAGACAACAGATATCGAGATATCATACGCTCCGGCCGAATGAAAGTGAGGGATATGTAGTTCCTCAGTTTAACGACATCTAATGGCATCAAAGGCCGTTCCCGTCGCCCTCCTCCTTTATCCAGGCTTAGGACTGGCACTACTCCAAACAAGGCAGTGGCGGAGTTATATGGGATATATGAGTTTGAGAAAAGCGACTTAGGGGTTTCTAAACGTAGCCTGTTATTATCAGGCATTTGTACTCGTGCGTTAAACGACATCTAGGGCTGGCGAATTGTAAACTGCAATTCAAGCAGACTGATATTTGTTAGGGCATATGCACTGAAAGAGTGGAGACTAACTATTGAAAAATTTCACCCAAGGCACAATTCCTTTATTCCTAGATCGAAAACTAAAAAGAGAATTCATAGACAATTGCAATTCTTTGACTGAATTACTTACAGTTGGAATCGTTATTCAAAGAAATAAGGAACAGAAGCACCTGGAACAAAATTGTCCGTGATGCAGCTCATCTTCGGCTCGAGGAAAATCGAACTCACCTTGTATTCTACTCAATGCATTCTTTGAACTGTCTTTGTAATCATTTGATGAGAATAAACGATTGATTGATAAATGAACGATTGAAACGCAAGTCCATATATAAATAAAATTCAACGTCAACGGTCTTTGATGTCATTTGATGTCGTTAAACATTGAAACTACTATTACTAACCACGAATCACGAAGAATGACTGCCTATAACATAGATGTAAAAATATACAATATTAGCCTCTCTTTCCACACCTTTCGCTCACTTGTTACGACATTATATATTTATCGCTCGAGTTCGCTAGCGAGATTAATTAAAATAGTTCCACACCTTTAATTTGACCCTGGCATCAACTAGATATTCAGACTTTAAAATATGACATCTGCTTCTCATTTTCTTCTTCTGACTCAGACTCATCTGCAGATACCCTCTCTCACCAACTCCAGTCTGTTCTAACCGGGCTTCTTGATAAGCATATTCCTCTTGAATCCAAGAAAGTTGTTGTTCGTGATCCGAAGCCTTGGTTTAATTCTGAAATTGCTGAAGCTCGACGTGTGCGTAGCCAACTTGAACGCACTTGGCGCCGCTCACGACTTCCCTTTTATAGTAAACGTTTCAAAGAACAGTGTAAAACTGTTCGCAACGTTGTTTCCAAGGCCAAATCCTCCCATCTCACAAACTTTATTTTAGAAGATTCATCTTGCCCGAGGTCGTTTTGGCAGGCCCTGAATAAGTTACTTCATAGGAAAATACCATGCACCCTACCCAAAACCTCCTCCTCATCTGCGCTGGCTGATGCTTTCATTAAATTAATTGATGACAACATATCCAATATCAGGTTAAAATTGTCTGATAATATACCCACATGGAATATATAATTGTCGTAATTCTGGTGGGAGTTATTCCAGAGGGTGGAGCAGCTATGGCTATGATCACTTAATATTATCTATTATCAATATAATCGAACGTTAAACGACTTATGGCTGTCAGAGTCGCTGATATCAACGTCACCTTAGGTTTCTATCTAATCTAACCCAAGTGATTGAGAAAAACGAGTCATTTAGACGTCGATGAAGCGAATTAAAGGTGTAAAAAACTTTAAATGTAGCAATAATTATTAGAGACTAATAGTTGTATACAGGTTCTCTGAAAAAAAATAGTTGTACCCAGTTTCTCTGGACTTCTTGCGGCTCACGGAGTGGTAAAAGTTAATTCTGTTTTACCTTACTCTAGCCGTCTTTTATGCTAAAGACGCCTACTGGGAATATTTGGTTAGACACCTTTATATTGGATTTTACAAAATAATATATTCCTCATTTTCATTATTAGTATTAGTAGTTCTAACGTTTCGCTCAGTGCATGTAATGCTGTAGGCATAGTTTGAGGAAGGTAAAAACGCTTGAGATGTAGTAGTAGTTCCGCAGTTTACGACAGCTTATGGCATCAAAGGCGTTGACGTCGCCCTCCTCCTTTATTCAGGCTTGGGACTAGCATTACCCACAAACAAGACAGTTAAACAGAAGAGCATACAACGGACAATGTAAAACGTCCCATTTCAACTCTTTCTAAAAGATGTCTGATTTCTAATGTAGAGTCGGATCCCGATACAGAACTTTACAGCAATGCCTCCCTTAAGGAAGAGGCCAATTCTGAAAGAACGGACACAACCGGACATGGATGGTAAAGCACGACATTTAAAGCTATATGTGATGTAGAAGGGGCAAAGATGTAGGTGGCTCATTGCATGGAAATGGTATGGAGACACCCGACTAAACCAAGTAACATAAATTGCGTAATGACATCTTACAGCTACCATGGCAGTTACTAGCGAACTGAGATCGAAAACAGCAACTGAGCGTAAGTAAATTATTTATAAGATTTAGAAGGAACAATTTAAAGGTGTCTAGGCTTAATTTAAGCTAAAGCTACATCCTGGGATCAGACACTACCTCTTCTGCGGTCCCCGGTTGTTCTACGTTCTGAGGATGGCCTTTGCTCAGATCAGGATTTGTTCCTTTACCAGCAGTAATCACTCTCTTTCTGTACGCCGTCTTTACTAAGGGTTTTCTCTTCACCACCACTCCACATCTCGTAACTCAGATGTGACGAAGTTGTTTTAGTCAAGAACTTTATTTCAGATACGGTTCTCTATTTATGGTCAAAAGTAGATTATAAGTGTAGAAATGTTTCTTTCACTCTTCCGTTCCATTAAATGTCTGCGCATCTTAGGTATGGCGCCGAAAAAAAGATTCATTGCCTCTGCCAACTAATTATTTGAAAAAAATCTATTTCCCATTATTTAAGGACATCTTGTGAATTCTCCTCACATGTAGGAATCCTACAGTAGTTCCTCAGTTTAATGACATCTTATGGCATCAAAGGTCGTTGACGTCGCCCTCCTCCTTTATCCAGGCTTGGGTTTGGCACAACCCCTAAACAATGCAGTGGCGCTGTTTCCTACAGTGGTTGTTCCGCAGTTTAACGACATCTTATGACATCAAAGGCCATTGCCGTCGCCCTCCTCTTTTATCCAGGCTTGGGACTGGCACTATCCCCAAACAAGGCAGTGGCGGAGTTCTTTCCTACTGTGAACGAAAATGAGTTATTTATATCATTTATTAATAAGTGATTTAAAGATGTCAAAGCCTGACCTGATATTATTAATGTTCAATAGCTAACACAACAAAGAATATACTGTAAATATGCAAATAACGCATTATGATTCATACTTCTCCTCGACTTTGTGACGATTTTCTCAGACAGTCACAAATCAAACGAAAAGCAAATAGGCTCAATACGTAACTGTATTAGTTTTTTGCCCTAAACATTGCCTCAAAGCTATTTTTACTGTCTAAGTTTGGCCGTACGAAATTGCTAATGAAAGTCTTCAGTTAAAATAGATCTCTGTGATTTTATGCTAGACTAACAACCTCAGCTTTGCATAAGAATGTACTAGAGTTGTTTTTCGCAACTTCGAATGAATCTTCCACACGCTTGTTTTATCGTTCATGAAATTCGTAAGTGGGACAAATTTAATGTCATTTCTGCATTTCAATGTCTTTCTACCATCTTTATCCTTTTCTGTAACTCCTCCTCCGATGACGAATAGTCGTTCATCCTCAAGAATCAGACCGAAGTGTAAAACGTCGGCCTTAAACTGCTTTCTTTTTTGCCATGTCTCTTTCTCAAAGTCAAATATGAAGGAAGTATCCTGGCCAACTAAAATAGCGGATGTCTCCCAAAGTGCAGCTCGCATCAAGCTACAAGGACGTGGCATTGGTTTCGAAAGGAGAGAGCAAGTGTTTTGTTTCGTGTTGTACATTTGAACATGTCTGACGTCATTGTCGTCTTTATCTGATCCTCCGAAGATATAGAGTGAAATCCTGAATGGAACGCAGTTGCCAGAGCTCTCTACACCATGGACTAATTTTCCGACGGCGATGCATTTATTGGTTACTGCGCTGTAGGCTTCCACGCTGTCTAGAACTCTTCCATCTGAATGAACAACTCCTCCACAGATGTATAATACTTCATCGATAAACGCTGCGCTATGTCTACGTCGGCCTTGAACTAAAGAAGCGAATTTCTTCCAACCTGAAGCCATGTTGTATTTCCAGATTTCATCTGCATTGGCTCCTATTCCTGTAACGTACATTGTGTTACAGTAAACGGCGGCTGTGGCTTCATACTGCATTAAAGTCGGAATCTGTTGTAGATTTGAAATTTCATTTGGACGATTCAAATTTATTTTGAGGACGTCCTTCGTTATGGTCTTATCATTATCATCTAATCCCACGACTATTGCATAATTCTCAAACTGTTTAGTGGTTTCTGCTTTAGCTGTTAAAACAAATAGACATTGATAAGCGATAATTGCATGAACTGGACATTTCTTCATTTACTCAATTCTTAGGATTATCGTGTATCAAATCTATAACACTACAGGTACTAAATAAATTTGACTTTAGCTGTTTTTCTGTTTCAGTAAAATCATCGAGCTAAGGCTCGTTGGCTAAAAATCTTTAAGTAGGTCTATTTATACAGAAATATTGTAAATTCTGAGATTATGGCAGTGTTACTCTTTGCATATCAACGTTTTATTGCAACCCATCGATTTTTTTGTTTAAATTACAATCCCCATTTTATATCGCCATTCATCATCATAATCCCACAACTACTGCGTATCCTCTGCATATAAATTAATGCGCCTGAATATCATAGTCAAGTATATTTGTTTTCCAACAGCAAGACATTCTTGCCTTTTAAAACACAGGCGTGTTAAGATAATTATGTACTTTCTCTTGCCGTACTTATTTCTTGCAAAGCAATGATATGGTATGATGAAACTTTGGTATGATGAAAACTGATGATGACGATGATGATGATGATGATGATGATGGTGATGGTGGTGGTGATGTCGACGACGACGATGATGATGATGATGGAGGTGATGATCATGGTAAAGAATATCGCTACTTCGTGACATTGGCTTTTTAAAATCAGCCTAATGAACCAACAAAGCTGCGTGTTTGTCAATCGCCTTGCATAACAACTTGTCCAGTTAACTGGAGAAATTACACGTCCAATATCCTCACACGCACTTATCTATCGTCACACAGCGTTTCAATGCAATCCATTTAAATGACAATTCTAGACTAGTATATATTCAGAATCTATTATTAACAACGCTTACCTAGAATCCTACCAACAATGTTGTTGTCATTCGACATCCGTAAGAGTTCCTGTAGATCTGTAGCCTCGAATGAAACATCGATAGATCGACTTCGTCGACCTATGAATGCCTCGTTATCTTTCTCCAACTCATCTGCTCTCTTCATGACTTCGTTAATACAGCTACAGATTTCGCTTGCAGATCTTTCTGATTTTAGCTGAGTACAGTAAGCCTCAAAACTTTCTAATATTGTGCAAAATGTGTCTATTTCTTCAAATGTTTCTTCTAACTCCTTTAAGTGACTTTGCTTCGCCAGATAGATTTCCTGTAAAAGTTCTGTTGTGTGCTGGTCTATCATTTTTTTAAGTTCCATGTTTCTTTTACGAATTTCACCTTCTTTCTCGGAAATGACATTTAAAAAATGTGCTTTACTCTGTTCTGCATTCATTCTTAATAAAAATATTTCATCTTTGTAGCTCGATATCTTCCATGCATTTATTTCTATTTTATAAAAAAATTCTTGATAGAATGTGGCGACGTCTTTGCAATCGTGTAACTTGTGACTCTCAATAGCACACGAAAAACACACGACTTTCTCGCAGTTGGCGCAATAGTATTCTAATGGTTTAAGAGTGTGTCTGGTGCAATTTTTTGCTTGAAATGTTGGTCTACTGCCTTCAATTGTGTTGCCTCCAATTGTAACAATGTGGTGATTTTGGCTCATTTCCTGCATTAGATGCTGTTTTGAGCAGTCTTCACAGTACCTATAACCAAAATTTCGCTACAGTTGGGTAATCTTCATATATTCCGTAAAGCTATTTAGGTACCAAAATCTTGTTTTCATTCTTATGTCAAATATTTTATGAATAGACGTTGGATATGGTTTATGGTCATATGATTGCTAATGTGAATCTCCCTATTATAAGGTTGGATAGTGACGACTCACCAGTTTTCACAAATTAATTATTAACTTTAAAATATATAAAAGAATATGTCCCATTGACAAAAAGAATGGTGAAGCTGAAGTTATTTATCTCAAGCTAGCCCAGTCAATCAACTTCATCTAAAATAAAGCTGAATTTATACACAAGATTATTCTTATGTTGATGACTTTCGGATCTATCAAGTGCTTGCTGACAGAGATAAAGAAAGGGCTCTTCCGAAAATGAGTTTCTAGTTAAGTAATTCGACACTAAATGAATTGTTGAACGATTGCCGAGTGATGATGACCAAGAGCTTTGTATCTTTGGCTGGTACGGTCTTATAAGGGGATCTTAATTACATGACACGTTATCAAATAGATGGGGATTTCGCCCGCTGAAATCAGTAAAAGGTTAAGGATCTAAGTCACAGTGGAGCTATAGAGAACCTAACATACTCTACGCAATACATGATTTTTTGATAAATTAGCCAAGTATGTTTGTCGGTTTGTCGGCATAGCTTTACTTTGTGTTTAAAAAATTTCTTTATATTAAGACTTAGTTGAGTTAATTAGTTATTCAGATCTTCATCTTAGTTTGAATTTGAAGCATAGTAGAACGGTCATTGTGTCATGTTGCTATCGTCGTTTCCGACACTCAGGAGAAAGGTGTGAAAGTACAAGTTCTCCGGTTTTTGTAGGTAGTGTAATAACTAAAAGCAAGTCTTAATTTACGATTCAAATATATGTAGTCCATGTATCGGCCAGCCACGATATTCGATTACTTACCTGACGATCTCTCTCTCTCTCGGTTGGAAGCATTGGAATGTCTGAATCCAACACCTTGAAACTAGGCAGTCTTGAAAATTGGCCAACCAGCGTTATCTCTAGATTTATTATTTGACCTAGCCCATGGCTCGAGTTAAGAACACTAAACTAAACTACTGAAATGCACTCTTCCTGAATATGGACACTACCCAAATAAAACGCATTCAAGCTATGAAGCTTTCCCTAGCTCCTGCTGTCACCAAATCCCCCATACATCACTACTGATAGCAAATCACTTCACTGGTTTTAAAATCTGAACGATTATAGTAACAACTCCTATAACTTACCAACAACCCACATTAAACCTCCTTATCATCCTGCATCGGTCAGTTACTTACAATCCAACCACTCCAGTCAACCCGGACCTCTTCCGCCTTGACATTTCTTCGCTCTCCTGTTACTTTATCCATACAATTTGGAAATCGCTTGATAGCCATAGCTGCCCCTCACTCTGGAATAAACTCCCACTAGAATTACGACAGAACTACAAACTAACCAACCCTTTACCTTTTGCAATCTCTGCGCAGGTCCTTCACTTAATACTAAAAACACTCCTCTTCCACATATCCTGTCCTTATTCCTCTTCTTCCTACTTTATATTTTGTCGCTAGAATTCCAAGCATCATCCACCGTAGCCGTCTGACCGCCAGCCTGCCTGACTCTTGGATCTTGATCTGTGGACATTTCTAATCATCCTGCCTAATGATTTTGTTTTGATCGAGTGCCTGTGAATAAGCTGGTTCTCGCGACTTAGTTTTCTTTCGTCGCTATATACATCTCGAGTTTACGATTACAATTACAATTACAATTTTTCAGCGAATCTGCTTTCATAATTTGTTCAGAAATGCGTCATTCGAATTTAACCTTTTAATTTCCACAGCTTCATCTTTACTTTCTATATCAAGTTCTTAGTTGAGAGATTTGCTTTAGCCGAATAAATAGATCACTGGTATTTTCCAAAATAAATTGGCATAACTAAAATAACCCAATTCGCATAGGAGGAAATTAACTTAATTTCACCGCCAAGACTTCTTTTTAGTTTACGCTGCGCCTTTTGTTTTTCATACCTATCATCGAAATATACCATCGTTGAAAGCCTTTGGCATCGGCAGCTCAGTTACTTCTGGTTATATACACACATACCTACATATCTATACAAGAATACCTACTTACGTGCATAAGCGTGTAACTGATAACGCGTCTCAGTTACTGCTGACTTCTTTGATTCTTACAACTGTTGTTACTCTACTCCCCCCATACTTACGCCTTTTACAGATAGGCTTAGACAGAAACCTCTCCGTGATTTAAATAATTTTTTTCCAAAGGACAACATGGCATATGAGCAAGACAACATATAGACATACACATATGTACATGCAACTTGATTTGACTTCATGTCCGCTGTCGTATCGTTCTTTTGGCTTTCCGTGTGTGATTTTGTCGGATTATAAGATACTATCTAAAGGTTAAATATGCTTGATAATTCTCACAGTTTGAATGAGTCTGTTGCCAAGTCTGCGTTTCGGAAATAATTTTGTTTTCCAACACGGATTTAGTGCGTTCCGGAGGGTTTTGTGCATGTTATCGTGGTCTTCTGTTACTAACATTTTCCATCTACGGAGAGGGGACTGGATTCCAGCTAGACATTTCAGCCTCAGACCTACAGACCTATGTACGCCGTCTAAGCAGGGAAATCTTGGATTTGGTGGAAGAAGGGCGAAGAGAGTCTTTTGAGCGGCACCGACAGTCAATCAGGAAGTGGCTCTACTATCTTCCGGTCGGTGGGTTTCGAATACCTGTGCTGCGTATATCCAGAGGTTCGAGAAATATCCGTACGCCGCTTTATCTTCTACCTATGAGGAACTACTGGACGGTGAGACAACCGTGAGCCATCATCGGCGGATCACAATGCTCATCGTCGTTCCTCATCGTCGATGCAACGTGCTTCAGGAACTCTGAACATGCTGTCGTCTTTCAAATCTAGTTTGGAACCTCTTGGTAAGGCTCTCTCTATGTCTGTCTCTGCCTTTGTCTCTGTCTCTGTCTGTCTCTCTCTCTGAGCTTGCAACTGTTGCAACTTCTAGCTGTCTGAGCAGTGCTTACTAACGGATGAATGTTCTGTTCCTAATGACATCTAACATCTTTAGGGCTAACTCAGATAGCACCTCTGATCAGTTTCTCTTGAGCAGGCGCTTCACAAATTTCTGATTACAGTGTATATACGTAAACGTATGTCTTAGGGACTAAACAACGTTAGAGCACTGCAGCACTTCAACACTAGGCATACCGTTACTAGTCAAGACCAGACATTCGTAGATGCATATATTTACAGCCATTTCATCTCCCCGTGAATTCCTCGTTTCACATAAAGCTGTGTGAATCATATATAGAGCAGCATAAGCAGGTCGAGCAAGACGTTGCCGAGGAACACTGAAGTCAACGCAGAAGCGGACAGCTGTGGTCAACTCTAGGGTAACCAGTGATCAAAGTTCAGAACAAACGATAGATGGATACAGGGAGAGGATACACTATAAGATGCAATGAAATTAACAACTCGAATCAACTACTTCATCTGTCCTGCTGTCGAATGGACTCTTCTGTTCCCGTCTCCAGGATACACGTATCTGTGTCCGGTATAAAACCCGGATTCCGAATAACACTTCTTGGAAAGAACCCATTGTAAGGCCTCAGAGGCCGGAAGACGGGCTAAAGGGGATAACCTGTGCTAGTTCTTATCTTTGTGCTTCAATGGTCCGCTACCCAACGATATGTCCTAAACGTCAATGGCGGATTTAATGCTCCTTACGGTATACTCCTTCCTTCCCTGCAAAATGCAAGGAAGTTCTATGTATTCTGAATATAATGTTGACAGGCGTATCAAGGTTATGTGTAATCGATCTCATTTGATACTTGGATGGGTCACCAGGCGCAGTATATATTATAATCAAGGGTCACTTGAGGCTTGGTTTTACATAACGAGTAGTAAGATTGGAAGGTGTTTATGCTTCATATCCGCTGGTTTTGCACGTTCCTTTTGTACTATGTAATTGATTTTAAACTATGAAAGTTTGTTTTTGCATTAATCAATTAAAATGATGGCATGTTTTCCTATCTTTAACAAGAAGATAATTCAAGTGCAAGGTAAACATCAATGGCCCTCGTAGATTAAAGTTCTAGATGATGTAATACAATATAACATAAAATATGACAACTCCCCTTTACAAAGTCCAGAACAGTGCGCATTGAAACAAGAAACATATTAGGACACATTATGAAGAGCAAATAGAATTTTTCCATCCACCGTAGTCATCTGCATATCTGTCTCACCTTTCTATTGATAAAATATTATATTTCTTCATACGAACATTATTCAGTCACAAAGATTGTGGTTCATTAAAACGCTGGTGACCGCTGCTATTCTGCTTGTAAATTAATGTAGTCATTGGTTGACCCTGCTATCAAGTGGAAGTTTTGGGTGGCTGATGTGACGTAACAACCATAGCAGAGCACCCGCTATCATTATATATATATATACATATATATGTATATATATATATATATATATATATATATATATATATATATATGGGTTACTTTTATATATATATATATATATATATATATATATATACGCAATACAATTTGAGTTACTGGATAACTCTACAAAAATCCATGGTTGTACTAATTCTGAAGCCTATATAACGAGTACAGGGTATGTTTCCATGTTTACAATCTGGTCACTACAATAAATGGGTTACTTTTAAACGAAAGTTTCAAGTTTCAGTCTTCGGCTAAATAAAACATATATTTAAGGACCCACTTTCCATTCAACTAACACATTAAAACGTTATAGCTTCACTGTATGTTTTAAAGATTTCGTTTTATTCTGACTTAATTGAGTTACTTAGTTAATTACGTTGAATGAATAGCCATATATTATCATCCGGTGCCTCTCGAAGGTTAGCCAAGGTTTCTTCATCTCTATTATCAATAGTATAGTAGCTCAAGCTAATAATAATATATGTCTAGCTTCTTTACTTGTCTTGAAACATCCGGTCACACTTTTAGCAAATTGACAAGTGCGTTGAAATACTTCCTTATCGAGCCATAGACTGCGTAATTCGCGTCAACAGACTTCTCGATCGAATGTTCCTTGAACAACTGTGAGTTATGTGGCCAAAGTGCAGTTACGAATTAACCGTTCAATTCAGGGTTTGCCTTTGAAGCGTCGTAGGACTGTCAAATTATAGTATAGTTATCGTCATTTCCCCGAATCAACGGAAAGTGTGAAAATAAAATGTCTCCTGTTTTTGAAGGGCGTGTAATAGCCATAAGGAAGTCTTACTTTACAATACAAGTAAACGCAGTCCATGTATCGGCCAGCCACGGTGTTCGATGATTTACCTGGCGTATCTTCTTAGTCTTCTACGTTCTTTGTCTCTCAGTTGAAAGCGACGGTATCTCTGAAGCGAACAACTTGAAACTAAGTATTCCTGAAACAAAGCAGCCCTTTGCCCAAATAGTTTGCCTAAGTAGCCCAAATTTCTTTAACCAGCGTTATCTGTAGAGTGAGCAAAGTAGTCTTATCTTTGATCTGACAGAGCATATGACGTGAATTAAAAACACTTGAAAAGGCAGGATGTGGGCTAAACAAATATTCAAATGTATTACGGCTAATTTGGTCCAAGTTAGCGTTAAATAGTTCATACCTCTGCATACAATGTGAAGTGAAATGATTCGATTTATGCAATTAGCGTGAACCGTCAACTGCCATTATGTAGGCTAAGTTGCTTCTATTATTTCAGCTTTGTTGACACCTGCCATCCGAAGCAACCTGAGGCGATAACCAATTAAACAAACCCACGAACGGCGCTTACAAAGACGAATGAAACTAATGGGCTTTATAAGGAAATCAGAGCATTTGGCTCACCTTACGGCATATGGTTGGTTAATAAATTGCGCAATTAAGCATTAAGGATATCAGTTATTTTGATAACCTTATCGCCTCAGGTTGCTCCGGATGGCAGGTGTCAACAAAGCTGAATTAGTAGAAGCAACTTAGCCTACATAATGGCAACCAACCAGATAGAGTAACTGCATGGAATTAAATGGAAAAACTGTTCTGAATCTCACAGAATTTCCGACATCTTTTTGAAAAAGTTGAACGCCTTTAGTTCACTCTCACACAAGAATACTATATCTAGTGCTAATTCTGAATTCACTCCATTGGCTGAAAATTCCGGAACGCATTTATTTCAAAGTTCTTTCTCTAACCTAAAACTCCCTGATATACTGTACTCCCAACCATTATTTTTGCAAATTATTTATCAACGAAATACCCGCTCTATCCGTTTATCCTCTTACCTTACTCTTTGCTGTCTCGCACCAACTACTCATCTTAAGTAATCTGATCTATCATACCTCTCAACAGATGTCGCTGAACACTGGACACTTGCCACCAGACTCACCCTGCTTTTCGGATTGCATGTCGATTTTGTTGATTGATGTTTTGAGCATTAAAACAGTGGCGCTCTATAAGTTCTCCGATTAAATTTGTGTAGATTAGCAAAAAGCAGCAGAGATTGGAAGAAATTCGTGGTATGAATCAGTGGGGATCCTTCATGAGGGAATTGTTACACTAGTAGTCGTTGTTTACCCTTTCCAACAACTTCTTTTGGCCGCCAGGGCCGTTCTTGACGACCGTACCTAAAACTGACGACTATTACGTAATTTAACTAGTGGTGTGGGCAGTTGGAGTTTAACGACGCTGTGTCATAGCGAAGTCGATTAGCGTCGACCTCCTCTTTTGTCCAGGCTTTCGACTGGCACCAGCCGACTTATGGCATTGGAGAAGTTAACTATGTGTAAACGGTATATATACCAGGAGTTATAGGAACGCCGGAGCGATTAAACAAATACATATGAAGTTGGAAGAAGCAATATTCAAAAAGGAGTTTAAACACAGCCTAATTTTAATTAGTAGAATCGAATGCTTAACGAAATCTTGTGACTGCCAGGCCCGTTATGTGAGTCAAGGCCGAAGTCAACGGCCCACAGGCAGCCACAAGATGTCGTTAAATGATGTAAAATTCTGGTTTTCAATAATTAGTTAGAAGAGATAAAATACGTCTTTCCGGAAGGAAATTGCAGACATTTAGCAGGCAGGAAAATTACATGAAAATCACTAAACTATTGTTTTACCAGAAATGACTGAAATAAAGAGCGCAACTCAAATGAAGCCTTTTTGCAAATGCGTCATTTCTTTCTTTTTATAACGCCTCAATATTTGCCACAGATGCGCTGATTGGGTAGACAGGACAATGGACAGAGCTACTGAGAGAGAGAGAGAGTGAGAGACAGACAGACAGACATACAGAGAGACAGACACATACACGGAGACAAAGACAGAGACAATTTTTAATGGTAGATCCCTCATTTGCGCCATTTAATATTTTTTCTACTTTCGGAATCGAGAATTCATGCCATTTAACGTTTTTTCAGCTCAGATTCTCAGCTGAAAATCATGAAATGGCGCATTTGAAAAATCTACCGTAACCCCAGGAGGTAAAACGGCAGGCTGAAATATATAGCGAAATTCATTGATTCATGCATTGATTCATTGATTGATTGATTGATTGATTCATTCATTCATTGATTCGTTCGTTCGTAAATTCGCTCATTTGTTTGTTCACTCATTCTTCATTTGAGAAAAGGGACGCTATGGGGCAGAAATGGTGAAGAATGACCATTTTAGTCTATATCGAAGATTGAAGGGGTTGTTATGTGACTGGCACATGGGTGGCATAGAACTGTGTTGGATTCACCCGGCTCAAACAAGTATCATCAAAATTCCCACTGTTGCTCAGAATTTAGTGACAGCTTACGGCTATCGTCGTAACATCGACCTTGTATAGTAATAGTTCCACTGTTTAACGACATCTCATGACATCAAAGGCCGTTGACGTCGCCTTTCTCAGGCTTGGGACTGCCACTGCCCGACTATAGGCAGTGGCGGAGTTATCGACCTGATATATTAGTACGAGGTTTATATATAGGTACTAATAGAAATGCTTTAATTAAAGGTGTCTAAGCATGCCCTAATATTCGAAATTATACGCGTTTGGCTACATCGCAAGCGGCTGCCAGGGCTAATGCCGTGGACCGTAATTTATCTTACAAAGAAGTCTTTGGCTGATTAGGGCTCATTCAGAGTTTTGACACATTTTATTCGCTTTCTCGACATCGTAGCTGTCTCGTTTTCCAAGACTGGCGTCTTGGTTTCTTTGGCGTCTTGATTCGGTCAAATCATATAAATTAAAGTCGACGTCAACTCATCTAGCAGCCGCAAGATATCATTAAAAATCAGGTACTGCCATTACTGTTTCGTTGTGCTTAGACACCTTTATTTCGCTTATATCTGATCGTATACAGGCTTAAATTTCGTTTGATCGCAAATTGTCTTATTTTTCAATATATTAGCGAATGGTGTAAAAGAATTTTTGTTTTCTGTTTTCATTTTCTGGCTTTCCTTCAACTCCAGATAGACATGGCACTTTTTAAAAGCTGCACTATGTGCCTGTTGACAGTTGGCACATTTGGGAGATGCTTTCTTTAGACGCTCTATAAACCGCTGCATCTGCTGCATTTAGTCATTCCAGTGCAGTTCATTTTGCCATGTCCAAAACTTCGGCATTTTACCGCACCTCTTGGGAGCGGGTATGTATGGCCAAACCTTAAAAATCGGACATAAATATTCACATGGTGTGGTATTGGAAAGTCATTTGTGAAAGTTATGACAGTTGTGATGGTTGTTGCTGGACTACCTGTGTTTTTGAAATCTCTAATTCCTAAGTAGGAAGCTATTTCAGCTAAGTTGTCCTCTTTTTCTCTCAGCCCATAGATCACACCTTTTGGTTAGTATTCACTGGATGATTTAGCCAAATGTGCAGATTGTTCTGTTTGAGTGTTTTCTTGTTAAGTGTTTAATTTTTTGTTGTTTTTTTCCTGGAAATGGCAAAAGGCAAACTGGGTACTACAGGCTTTCCATTTAGAAATTTTAAACTCATCAATTTGGTTTTTTGTTGGTTATTGAAAGCTAACACTCTTAGTCCCTCTCTAGCAATTTGAATTCTTCCAACCTCTCCTCCTGCGTCAAGAGTACTATATCGACTGAACTTTATTAAAATATATATAACTTCAATTTAAGTGATTTAAAGGTGTCTAACTGTTCATCATCATCATCATCATGGTCCATGGGCCGAGAGCCCGTAGGTGTCCACGTCTAACTGTTAGCTAACATAATTAATAGAATCGAGCGTTTAACAACATATGGCTGCCAGTGATATTGATATCTACATTACCTAACGTTCTTTGTCTAATCTGCCACGAGAGTGAGAAAACTGAGACTGTTATGATGTCGAGAAAGCGATCTAAAGGTGTCAAATCTATAAACTAGGTTATTATCATTAGCCAGTATCGAAGGACATCTTACGGGTGCCGGGTTCGCTAATGTCGACCCTGCTTTACCTTACTATAACCGTCATTTTAATACAATTACAAGGGAGACCATATACGTTAACGATTCGTTGCAAGATAACTGCCGGTCGACGTCAATTACATCAACGTCATCGTACATGCAGCCGTGTACGTTGTTGCTAAAGTCGCCGTAACAAAATTACGTTACGGTTAGACACCTTTAAATCGTTTCCTTACAAGATTATATAACCGTCATTTTGTTTAAATCTGGAAATTCCGCCAATGCCTTATTTGGGGGTAGTGCCAGTGCCAAGCCTGGATGAAGGAGGAGGGCGACGTCAACAGCCTTTGATGCCATAAGATGTCGTTAAACACTGGAAATACTACTAATCTCTAGTCTGACGGATCGCATAGAACTTTACTTGATTTTGGCTTATATAAAGACTGACAGTAATTACATTATCTGGTTTCTAACGACACCTTGTGCCTGCCAGAGCCGTTGACGTCGACTTCGTTTATATTTGACTTGACATCGCCCTCCACCTTTATCTAGGGTTGGGACTGGCACTACCCGACTAAAGGCAGTGGCGGAGTTACAGAAACAAACTGATATAGAAATAAAGTTGGAAGAAGCGACTTAAAGTTGTCTAAAATAAGCCAAATAGTTTAGCCGTATCCAGAGTTTAGCGACATCTGACGGCTTCCAGAACCGTTGACTGATTTTATCTCACTATTGCTTATTAGGCAGCAATATCTGTATTAGTCTTAGCAAAGATTCATGTCTAAAAGATGATTTCCCTCACAGCTGTATGGATTGTCATGTCGTGCAGCGGTTTGTTAGATAGTTAAAACGTGCTACATCAAGTCTATTGATGCATCGTATGGCTCGAACCAACACATTACGTGTTCCGCGGCGAGCGCTCAACTACCGAAACTCTGGGGTCGTGGGAGTTTTCTGCCATATGCAAAGCTTTTGCTTTTACCATAAAGGTAAAAATTTATGGTTCGAGTTGGGCTAAAATTCCTTGAAATCTGCTTTGAGAGAGAGAGAGAGAGAGAGAGAGAGAGAGAGAGAGAGAGAGAGAGAGAGAGAGAGAGAGAGAGAGAAGAGAAAGCAGAAACGCTCGAAACTGTGCCAACCTCTGCCTCTGTTAAACACCTTCAACTCGTTTTATCCGACGTTATATAGGGCTCTTTGACATCTTCCCTCAACGTATCCTTTTTTATAAATGGTTCTCACATAAGAAGAATTCGATATTAGCTGCTCTGATAGTCACAATAGGTTGTCAATTTAAAACCTGGAGCTATATAGACTAAAACTGTAAGTCTTCGTTTAAAAACACTGAAATTGCTTTTCAAATGCTACACATATATTACTCATTATCAGTCAGCTGATGAAGTTGTACCGCATGTTTTTTCCACTGCTGCTGATGTTTTCGACCATAAGCTGTGAAAAATCTCGACCAAGACGCCCTCTGGCAACCGTAAGATGTCGTTAAGCAGTACCATTACTCTCACTAGACTCTGTTAGACAACTTTCAATCGTTTCTCGGACCTGATATATTCCTCATTTAAATAAACCTGGATAAGATTCCTCCATTAATTCAAACAACTGATTAATCACATTACTATGCACTGATGTGCATAATTTATATTATCTGTGTAACCGTAGCTGATAAACTTGTTTTCAAGAAGTTCTCTTAATATACATAAAAATTCGCTGGTAAATGTTAATTACGACCATCGATTGATAACTTCTGTATTATTGTAAGGTCGACGGTTTCACGATAAATTACATCAATGTGTGGTAAATGTAAATATCCCTTACGACAATAAGATATCGTTAAGCACTCGATACTGGTACTATTATTTAGCAAAAGCTGCGCAGAGGAATCTCGTTGTAACAAGCATATACAGGAGTATAGCATCAACGCATCTTTCCTTCTTTACAAGTCCATTACTAGATTCTGTAACTCTCTTCATTTATCTGTCCATTCTGCTCAGTCACTTGTGTCACTTTGTTCTCAACTTAACCTAATTGATTTTGCTGATCCACCGTAAGCTGTATCTTTGTCTTAGTGGAATTATATTCTGGATATTGATCTGATTGCGACTTTACTTTGGTGCGTCATCGGTTGTTGCCTTGTGCATTAAACAACGGCACGAAAAAAGTTACTAATTACACTTACATATTTCGCGCTTGACTTCAAAATAGCAGCTAACATCGTCCCATCTATAATCCATGTTAAAACTAGACTACTGAAATGCAGTTTTCCCGAATACAGGCACCACCCATATAAAACGCATTCAAGCAATAATGTAGGCTCTCGCTCGTGTAGTCACCAAATCTTCGAAACAGCATCACATAACTCCTGTTCTCAAATCAACTCACTGTCTTAAAATACCTGAACGAATAGAGTACACAGTCCTATCACTTACCAACAATACACTCGAATCCTCCAAATCATCATATTTTGTTACTTATTTATAATCCAACAACTCTGTTCAACCCGCTCCTCTTCTGGCGTGACACTTCTCTATCTTCCCGCACGTCATTCTTAAACTTTGAGAAATCGCTGCATAGCCATAACTGCTCCTCCCCCTGGAATAAACTCTCACCAGAATTACGACAATTATCTGACCAATCATACGAATTCGCCATCACTTCATCCTTTGCAATTTCTGCACTGGTCTTTCACACAAGACTGAAAACATTCCACTTCCACTGCTCCATCCTGAACCTTCTTCTTCCCCTTTTCTATTTTGTCGCTCCAATTTCAGTCACCATCAACCGTAGTCGTCTGACTATCTGCTTCCCTGACTCTTGGGTCTTGAACCGGAACAATTTATAACCCTCCTGCCTCGCGATTTTGTTTTAATTGAGAGTCTGTGAATAAGCTGGTTCTCGCAATTCAGCTTCGTTGAGCACTTAAGAAATCTCGAGTTTGCGATTACGATTACAATTTTCAGCGAATCTTCATTCATCATTTGCTGAGTGATATTATTCTGCGTCAATGAAATTATGTCGTTTAATTTCCCAAAGCTTCATTTTTTACTTTCGATTTCAAGTTCTTCGTTGTTAGATTTGCTTTAGTCCAATAAATAAATTAGGCCTACTTGTATTTTCTAAGATAAATTGACAAAAGAGCAAATTAACTTAAAGTATTCTCCAACCAACGCCAAGACTTGACTTTGCAAAGCACCTCTTGTCGTACATATCTATAGCGAAAATATACAGGCTTTGAAAGCCTCTGACATCGCCGCAACGCTACATTTAGACTACAAAATAGTGCGTTATTCCAACTCCAAATATCACAGTGGAATGTATGGCTTTAACAGATCAAGCACTAGCTAAGACTCAGGCAAAATAAATAAAAACATGTCTTACTTTGTGTAGTAATCGCAACACGATCTTAATTGATACGGCGTCTGTTAAATTAGGTCAGTGTATGCTACTGATATTGATTCTCAGTTACTGCTGACTGCCTTGGTTTCTTACAACAGCTCAGCCTCGCTACCTTGCTACTCATGCATCCTGCTGATAAGCTTAGGCAGAACCTCTGCGTACAGATAACACGCCTTATCAGATAAGGAATAGTGTTAGAGACTGTTCATGTTGTCGTAGCCAATGACTTTAAATATTGATTTATTCAATGTTGAGTAGTCCAGTTGACTACATTCATACATGCATGCATATACGCACATACATGAAGCATGCAGACATACATATATACATACATATGCACATACATACATATATAATATTTATTTTATTTATTTATTTATTTATATTCCTATATGGATACATACATAATTATAAGCATATAATCACAAAGAGTGTGTCTTAAGAACCACATAGTGTTTGAGCAGGGCAGCACTGCATCACACGCCATACGGTTACCACTCAAGTCCAGTCATTCGTAGTCCTATGTATTGCCAGCCAGTTGCCTCGCCATAAATTCTTCGCTTCACTTAATCCGTTAAAACTCATACTGATAGCAGCATATCAGTATCGAGTGAGTAGAGGAATGCTGGAGAGGAAAACCAGAGTTCAATCGCTGAACCGAACTGCTGTAGTTAATTCGAGAGTAACCAGTGGTCAGTGGACAGATTTTGTCAACCAACCATCGATGGATTGGCCTACACATAGACGATACGCTGTATAATGCAATGAATTCGAATAAACATCTCAACATCAACTCCATCTGCTTCTGACCGACCGTCGGGTTGATGCGTCGATTAAAATCTCCATGACGATTACATCCATATACATGTTAGATATTCAATGCGAATTCCGAATAACACTTCTTTGGACATAATCGGCCGAAATCCTTGACGCTCGATAGGCTAGAAGACTGACTAAAAATATAAGATGTGTTGTTTCTTATCCGAATGGTAGTTTCTTTGTGCTTCACCGACCCGCTACGCAACCCTTTGCCTATGACTATGCCTTTGACTATATATATATATATATATATATATATATATATATATATATATATATATATATATATATATATATATATATATATATATATATATATATATATATATATCTCTCTCTCTCAAAGGCATCAAAGGCCGTTGACGTCGCTCTCCTCCTTTATCCAGGCTTCGGACTGGCACTACCCGACTAAAGACAGTGGCGTAGTTAAGTATGTATGTATGTATCAATTTGTAAAATGCCTTTTAAGTAACTCACAACTTTCTTCAAACAAAAGTCGATTAGTTTTTTCGATGTTTAACGACATCTTATGGCAAAAAAGGCCGTTAAAGTGTACAGTAAAACGTTCAACAATAGCTTCCAACGATTGAACGAAAGTCTCTTTTATATATATTGTAGATAAACAGTGATTTACTGGTGTGTAAGGGTGACCTTATATTACACTGGCCAACACATAATTTGTTGCCTCAAATGTTAGAACTGTTTCTGGGTATATTTGACCTGCTGATTCCAGAAAAGGCACCAGTTTTCTCCCAGCAGGTCTAGTTTTCGAGATATAGAACATTATGCCATATACCAGTCCTTGCCTCTGCTCGCCCATAAAACATAAGGCTATAGCTATAATTATGTAGTGCTCAATTTATTATGTGATACACTAAATAAACAAAATAATACAAATACTTAAAAGAAAATGGTAGTACCTGAAACTGTACTTATATGATACCAAACAGAACAAGTTTGTTATAAAAATTTCAAGTCATTCGACACCGAAGAAGCTCCTTTTGTACGATTTCCGAGTGTGGCATCTGCCGGAACAATCGCGCATAATATTCCAGCAATAGTCTGCCATCATGTGTGCATCCCATCTTCCTTGATATCGATTTTCCATTGTTTTGATGTCTTGGTGAAATCTTTCACCTTGCTCTTCGCTGAAGTCACCAAGATTCTCTGGAAAGCGATCTAAGTGACTGTGGAGATAATGGACTTTAATGCTCATGTTGCAGCCAAGCTTGTTGAAATGAAGAAGCATATCCTCTACTAGTTGTGCATAATTGTCTGCCTTCTTGTTGCCAAGAAAATTTTTTGTTACAAGAACAAAGGAAGACCAGGCACAAGATTCGATTTCATTCATTGATGGTATGAAAAGTGGGTCATTCATAAGTTGCCTGATCTGTGGACCATCGAAGATTCCAGCCTTCAATTTTTCCATTGTAATTCCTGGTAACTTGTGTACTATGTATTCGAAGCATGAACCTTCTTTATTCAAAGCCCTGACAAATTGTTTCATCAGGCCTAGCTTTATATGTAGTGGTGGCAGTATGATCCTATCTCGTGCCACCAAAGATTCCTTGATTACATTTTGAGCTCCAACCACCATGTCTTTCCTCGAAGGCCAATCTTTTCTTGTCCAATGTTCATGCTTGGCTCTACTGTCCCAAAGACACAAAAAGCAGGGATACTTTGTGTAGCCACTTTGTTGACCAAGGAGGAAATTTACCATCTTCAAGTCTACACAAATTACTCATTGGTGTTCTTTGTATTTTATCTTTTCCAGTACTAAAGAGATGGCATTGTACTCTTCTTTCATCCTGGTGGAGTGACCGATTGGAATAGAACCAAATTTGTTGCCATTATTTAAAAGCACACATTTCAGACTACGTTTTGAACTGTCGATAAAAAGACGCCACTCATCTGGGCTGTAATCCGACAGACCAATTTTCTTCAATAAGTTGCTGATGTCATAACAGAATACTAGGTTGTTGTCTTCGGTAAAGAATGGCAGCAAATCCTTTTCTCTGTTTCTATAAATTGTAATTTTCGTTCCAGGCTGAAGTGCATTCTTTTCCTTTAGTCTGGACGCAAGCAATTCAGAGGACTCTTTGGAAAGATTTAAGTCCCTGATCAGATCACTCAACTCTTTTTGGTCAAAACGTTCACTGTGTGAAGTTGATTGGAAATCACTGTCACTGCCCCCACTTTCTTCACTTTCGTCATCTTGTCCGATATTGGACATGCAAGTCTCATCGTCTGAGAGCTGAGGTAGTTCGCGAAAAGGTGGAACTGGTACAATATCCGAATGCGGAACAGGTCTCCTGGCTGAAGGTATATCAGAGTAAGACAACTTGTGACGATTATTTCGATTGATGCCTATGATATTAACCATACAAAAGTAACAGTCGTCGAAGTGGTTTATCTGTTCCCTCCAAACCATCGGTACACCAAATTTCAGGCAGCTTCTCTTTCCAATTGTCCAGTGGCGCAATTGTTCAATACAAGTTTTGCATACTGTATGAGGAGCCCATTGCTTATCTTGATCTCCAAGTTTGACACCAAAATAACCTACATATGCTCTTTTTACAAACTCAGAAATCGGTTTCCTGTTTGCTTTTAGTGTGTATTCCCCACAAATGTAGCAGAATATGTCTGGATGGTTAATGCAGCTCCGTCTGGAAGTAGCCATAACCTTAAGGATGTTCGCATCTGAGGAATTAAATGACTAACCTAAAAATAGTAAGAACATGTAGTTATTTAATGCTCACATTCACAGATTGTTCTTGCGACCAACTCTTAATATGCCCTAAGACGACTGCGGCTGCTCTAGCTTTCAGGAGGCGGTTTATATAGGCTATAAATGCTGACTTCAGCATAATCTATTTACATAGTTCGAAACCATGAAACGCTGTATAAGCACAAATAAATTCTAAATGAGGCCATGAATTTAGTGCTGAGTAAGCTGTAGGCTACGGAATAGTTATTTCGTTGAATCAGCAATATCTCAGCACGCGGCAAGATATGCTGATTTTACATTATAAGGATGTAGGCATTATATGAATCAGCAAGAATTATAATTAGCCATAAATAAAGCTTATTATGACATTTTAGTTTTGCCAAAGACATCGTTTAAAGAGTGGACTGGGTTTTCTTTACAAAATCGACGATATCTCAGAAACTAGACCTGATGCACTCAATCCAATGACATTTTCTGAATCAGCGCCCAAAATTACCCCAAGAACAGGTCTAAAACCGAAGGCAACAAGAAAAAAAAATTTTTCTGTTGGCCAGTGTTATCAATAGAATTGAGCGTTTAACGGCTTGTGGCTGCCAGTACAGTTAACATCGACATTTTACTACGTTTCTAATCAAACCTGGTGCTTGTGTTTCATAAAAATGAGGCATTTAAAATGTGAAAAAAATGGAATTAAGCGCGTCAAAACTTTAAATGTTGGCCATTATTATCATTCTTCATTGGCAGTACCCAGTTTCCAAGGACTTCTTGAGGGGTGCCGGGGTGATTAAAGTCGACCCTGCTTGACCTTTCTATAACCGTTTTTAAACAGGGAACCCAAATACTCTAAGCATCTGTTGCTGAACACGACGTATTACTATTATTTGGTTTCTCTTAAACACCTTTAAATCGGATTTTACATTATGTAAATAAACCGCGATTTCGTTAAATTGTTGTTCGATGACATCCAGGTTAGAGATGTTAAAATGTTCAATATTCAGTGTTGATGGCCATGACAGCCGTAAGATGTCACTAAGCGCTGCAACGGTCGTAATTTGTAAGTTCCTTGGTGTAGCCGGGTGACTCCAACCAAGTGCTAAGCGCTGAGCCACTAACAGCTTAACACCTATTTTCGTTCCTCACCACCTCTGCGCCGAATGTTGTTTTCTTAAATGAAGATTCAGGGTTGGCCCCTTCCTTAAGCGAGGTAACGTTTTAAAGCTGTGTCTTGTCGCTGCCTTTTCCGCGGTCGCTGGCTGGGCAGCGTCCCGAGGATGGCCTTTCCTTTTATACCGGCATTTGTAGTTCCCATTTTTTATCCAGAAAAGGTCATAATATGTATGTATGTGTGTATGTACTTTTGTGGGTATGTATGTATGTGTGTATGTATTTAGGTGGGTATGTATGTATGTGTGTATGTATTTAGGTGGGTATGTATGTATGTGTGTATGTATTTAGGTGGGTATGTATGTATGTGTGTATGTATTTAGGTGGGTATGTAAGTATGACGCTTTATGTTCTTCAGTCTGAACTAAGCTATGTTTTTTCGACAGAAATCTTTGCTTAGCAATACACATTGCACCATGAAAAGGGTCACTGACATCGACCTGAATTCGATGTTCAAAGAGTATCACAAGAACAGAGCAAAATACAGGAAACATATGAGATGAAAACATCTTGGTGAACGAACATCGGGTCAGAATAAAAACAATGAACTTTAAAGATGAAAACCTCTTGTCAGTGAGTGAGTGAATGAGTCACTCAGTCAGCACTGGATCAAAAATGCGTCTCGTGCTCCTAGAGTTGTCACAGTGAAAGATGCCGACTGTGCAGGATGACCTTCAGCCTCACATCTGACCTCAGGTTCCACATGAAATAGGATCTTGGTAAGATTACTCTGCGTGATATGTGTGTCCTTTAGAAGGTGGATGGCGTTTTCATTCAAACATGTCAGTCAGTCATTCAGTCAGTCAGTCAGTCAGTCAGTCAGTCAGTCAGTCAGTCAGTCAGTCAGTCAGTTAGTCAGTTAGTCAGTAAATGACAACATCAGAATAATGTCGCTGTCAACGGCCACAATATATCGTTAGGCGTTTGATGCGTGAGACACCTTTAATTCTCGTTTCTCGCTCCTATGTAAAACTCTTTTTCATTCAAAAGCTCCAATTCCTGAACTTCATTTACATAAAACTGAAAATGTTAAATAAAGTCATCATTAAGTTAATAAAGGGCAAAAGGCAACATTTGTCTTTAAAGTCATTGAACAAACAGTAATTTGAAAATTGCGACTAATAAATCTTTAGAAGATGAACTATGCCATAGATCCTGTAATCGCTTGTATAACTGAGGTAAATTAGTAAGAGGTTTCTGCCTTTGCCAATCAGTCAGTCGCTTGCGGTACACGGGAGACCAGTCTAAAACAAATATAGCGACCAAGACAGTTGCAGACAAATTAGCTGTGCTGTCATTCGCCTGCACAGATTGACCTCATTTAGCTAGCAACATATCTGAATGAGAAACTGTCGAGAAGAAATTGCAAAGTAAGAAACCATTTTACTCTTTTCTTAGGTCCCAACTGTCGCTTAATTTGTTAATTTGTTAAATCCATACCCTGTACTGTGATTGCTGGAGTTGATTATACAAATTGTTTTGTAGTGTAGTGTTGCGCCGACCGTAAAGCTGTCTTAGCCTGTAGACTTTGATGACAGGTGTAAAAAACAAGAAATGAGTGCAAATTAAAAACGGCTTTCTCGGTGTTGGAGAAAATTTAGAGATTATTGCCTCTCATATGAATTTTTCTTAGAAAGTACTATAAAAATAAATTCATTCGACCAGCGCAAATCTTAGAATTTGAAATCGAAAATAAAAATTAAGGAGTGGAAAACTGACCCGTTGATTGCCAATGACGTGGGATTACTAATTAACAAGTCTTGCACTACGATTCGTCGATATAAATGAACTGCTGCCCTCATTGCAGAATTTAGCGAGGCCAATTTTGCCATAGCAAAACCTGAGATTTTTCTTGCACATTACCTAATCTTCTGATCTTTTGCTAGCATTTTCAAGCAGCTTCGTCCAATGAAATTCACTGTAAAACGTTAATAATTTGTCATTTCGTAAAAAATAATTGTTAGCAAACTTAATTGGTGGTCCAAAATAATCCGAGTTGAAATGTAACATTTTACTTGCAGACGGCAATTAAACCAATGAACATGAGTGAAGCGGGACATCAACTTCAGAAACTGACGGAATGCTGCATATGTTTTCGAGCATTTACTGATCCCAGAATGTTGCCATGCATTCACACGTTTTGTCTCGAATGCCTTAAACAAACGGTCGATGCATCAAATAAGAAACCGGGAGACAGTATGCATTGTCCTTTGTGCAGAAAAATGTTTACCGTTCCAGCTGATGGTCTGGACGGATTCCAGAAAAACTTCTTCATAGAACATCTCAAGGAAGTCATAAATGATTTGCAACTAAGTAGCACGTCAGCATCTCTTTGTGATATATGCAAAGATCTCTATGAGGGAGAGGAAAAGACAAGAACTGCTACGATGCGCTGCTTTGAATGCAGAAACAACTTTTGCGATATTTGTGCAAAAGCACATAAGCTGCAGAAATTGAGCAAAAACCATCATGTTGCGAAAATTGGAAGTGAAACGGAAGAAGACATCAGAAAAATGCTGCGAACAGTAAATTGCACTGATCATAATCAAAAGTCGTTAGACCTTTATTGCGCAGATTGCAAGAAAATCCTATGCGTGTCGTGTTTTGTGGAAAAGCATTCATCACATAAATGCAATGATGTGACTTCAGTCGAGAAGCAATTCCGTCAAACAATTCAAACAAATGTAATGAAGATTTCGAACTACGCAGACGATTTGTTAAAAGAGGGAAAAAGCGTGGAACAGAGAAAGGAAAATATCCTTTTAAAATTAGCAGAAACAGAAAATGAAATTCGAAAAAGAAATTTGGAGCTTAAAGAAATGATAGATAACCACACAAACTCCCTTCTGGATGAATTGTGTCTGATGAAACAGACACAAATGAAACATTGTGAAAAAGAAAAGGAAGAAATTGAACGGATTCACATTCTTTTGAAAAGTTTTGAGACTTACTGCACCCAACTAAGATCGAAAGGATCGGCCAGCGACATCTGCAGCTGTGTTGACAAATTGTCAGTGAGAGCAGACGAGTTGGAGAGAGATTACGAGAAATTCATTGGTCGTCCACGTCGATCATTCGATGTTTCTTTCCAAACAACAGATGTAGGAGAAGTTTTAGAGGAGTTCAACAGGAATGTCGTTGGACAAATTAAAGGTAAAAATTTTCCAAAATGCTTAAGGTAACATTCTGATGTGGGTGGCTTCTTTTTTTGAGCAGTGTGGGCGGAGAACTTGGAAAGAGGACAATTTCTCTCTTCGGTCTCCAACTTTGTGATAATGATTAGGTTTGGGTTTAAATCTCTAATTTTTTCCGATTGCTTATCTTCTGTGTCGAATATATTCTGGCCTGATAGACCTAAGAAATTCGACTGGTTCCACTTCGAATGATTTTTGGTTTTCAAGTATGGTTTTGCTTAGAATCGACCGTCGATTGAGGCCACGTGCATTATAATATAAACGAAGCTCTGCACGTTTGCAATGATGACAATTATTATTATTTTTGATATTATAATATTCGATTACATTACAATACACTCTATAAGATGACAGTAGATCATATCGTAGCTCTTGGAATACATTACATTGTTTTGACTATGGTTATAATACGTCACATTGCACCATAATACATTAGACCGCATTGCATTTCATTAGAATACACAACCTTAGTTTAATTAAATGATTGTATTATGTTACATTAGCTCAAATTAAACTGCATTGGATTACATTACATTTGATTACATAATATTAGATTATATTACATTGCATTCGATTATATTACATTAGATTTAATTTTTCTGTGACAAATGTTCATAAGAAGTGAGCATTCATAAGAAGTGAGCAATTGCATAAGTGCTTGGCTAAATGATCAGTTATCATAATTGGTGTAGACTAATGAATATTATGTCAGTTAAACCATCAATTTTCAATATGTCTGTTTCATCAGCTAAAACAGAAACCACTACACGGATTTGGAACTATGCAATGCCGTGGGTCTATTTGATGGCACGACCATAACAAACGACGTCATCCATATAAAACTGCGTCATACAAATTAAATTTCAACTCAACAACAGATACCGACTACAATGCGCAGAAAAGCGACAGCCGCCGTTTACTGTAACACGATGTACGTGACAGTATTAGGAGACTACTGTGATAAAATTTGGAAATACAACGTGACTTCCGGTTGGATGAAATGCGCTTCTTTAGTTCAAGGCCGACGTAGACACAGCGCGGCGTTTTTCAATGAAGTACTGTACATGTGTGGAGGATTTGTCGATTCAGATGGAAGAATACGAGACAGCTTGGCAGCCTACAACGCTGTCATCTACAAAAATTAATGCTTTACAGCTGGAAAGCTGGTTCACTGTGTCGATAATTCAGGCAACTGTGTTCCATTCAAGACTTCGCTCTACATTTTCAGAGCTTTCGATAAAGTTTACTATGAGGTGAATAACGTTCAAGTGTACGACACTAAAATGCACACATGCTCTCTGATTTCGAAACCAATGCCACGTCGTTATGGCTTGATACGAGCTGCACTTTGGAAGACTTCCGTTATTTTAGTTGGACACGATACCTGTTTTATATTTAACTTTTAGACGGAGACTTGGCAAGAAAGGCGACAGTTCAAGACTGACGTTTTTCACTTTGGCTCGGTTCTTGAGAATGAACGACTCTTTGTAATCGGAGGTATCGACTCAACGGATAAAGATGGAAAAGTGAAATGGAAATGCAGAGACGACGTACGTTATGTTTCAATTCGAAATATCATCGAGGATAAACCGACTGAGTGGAAGATTCATGCAAAACTGCCTCAACCAACTCTGATATAGGCCTACGAAAAATGGTCTTGTTTTATCCCCTAGTGCAAAAAACAAAAGTGTTTATCTTATAAATATTATTATGTGATTGTTATATTACTGTGTCCTATCATTGTTCCTCCTCTTTAAACATATTTATTATATGCTATATTATTATATATGCATGCATGTCTCTATGTTGTCAGTATTGCAGACTGATCTATTCTTCCTTTACACACCTTAAATCAATTTTCACCGATTAAAATGGATTCATTATGTTGAACTCCTCCACTAACTCCGCCACTGCCTTGTTTGGGGGTAGTGCCAGTCCGAAGCCTGGATAAAGGAGGAGGGCGACGGCGACGGCCTTCGATGCCATAAGATGTCGTTAAACTGAGGAACCGCCACCAATTCCTCCACTGAATCTCCACTACTGCATTTAGTCGGTTACTGCTAGTCCCACAACTCGGTAAAAAGGACGGCGACATCAACGACCTTTGAAGTCATAAAATTTCGTTAAACGTTGATACTACTCTTACATTAGGAAAAAGTGGAAAATATTCTACTGAATTACAACATAACTTGATTAAATGCGTTGGGTAATGAAGAGCGAAACCGACTTCAAATCGCCCTGAAGAAACAAAACATCGGGTTACGTTTGGACAGCTTTCAAATCGCTTTTACCCGCTCTATAGTATTCGTCTTGTCTGCCAGGTTGTTGACGCCGACCTTGACCTTTTCGCAATAGCAAAACCGACCCGACGAACTAAACTGAGAGATATATTATGTCGGCAAAATCAATTTAAAGGTGTCTAAACACAGACACACTTCAAATCGTTATTATAAGTAGCGTCGAGTCATAAATGACTTGTTATTGTTTTCAGGACCATTAACGTCGATCTTTCCTTACTCCATGTTAAACTCTAAAAGTTGAAGTTCCGACTTTGAGAGCATATGGTTGGCGCTAGTTCCATGAAATGTCAATCTTATTACAAAAACATGTGTTTTTGATACATTATTTCTAAAAGGACATCTTATCCCTTCCACGGCCATTGGCATCGACCTTTCTTTGAGCTATGAGAAAACAAAACTTGGCGATTATGTTCCCACAATTTAACTACAACTCGTGGCATCAAAAGGCCATTGAATTCGGTTGGTAAAAATGTCGTAACAGTTCTCACCGTTAGGCCTATTATTACTACAAACCCGATTGTTTGATTTAAAAACCAGTAGTTAACTGAGATTCTGCTTTTGTAGCAGAGGTATAAGCGATTTCAAGGTGTCTAACAATAACTTCATTTATTAGTCATATCGACTGCTTAGCGACATCTGTGGTCGGCAGGGCCGCTAAATTCGATGTTGCTCTTACATTGGAAACCAATTTGCGACTGACTGACTGACTGGCTGGCTGGCTGGCTGACTGACTGACTGACTGAATTATATATGCCTCATTTTCGATCAACTGATGCTTAGCCTAAAAGCGACATGTGGGAGAAGGTCGATGTTAACTACCATGAGAGCCGTAAGATGTCAGTAAACAATGTGCAGAGACTGCAATTTCTATTTACTTTGTGTATTGTGGTGATTCCAACGCAGTTCTATGCCCTGAGCCACCCACATCACACCCCTTCTACTTTCGATGTTCTTTTGACTGAGTGCCTGTGAATATGCCGGTTCCCGCGACTTAGCTATAGAAATCTTGGATTACGATTACGTTTACGATTACTTTCGATATAGGCAAAAATTGTCGTTCCGTACCATCTATGCCAAGTAGCATCTTTTATCTCAAATGAAGATTCAGGAGTGGCAGTTTCTTTAAGGGAGACAACGCTGTAAAGCACTGTATTGAGATCCGACTCTACAACTTCCGCGGTCGTCGGATAGGCAACGACCCTAGGATGGCTTTTCTCAGAATAGGATTTATTCCCTTCCCGGCAATAATCTTTTTTCCTTTCTGCGTGCTTTCTTTGCTACGGGTTTTCTCGTCACCACCATTCAACATCTCCAGAGTAGCTAGAGTAGCGAGAAGTCCGTAGTAAAGAAGGCACACAAAGAAGGGAACAACTTATGTCGGTATGAAAAGAAATGTCACCCTCAGGACGTTGTCCATCCGGCGGCCGCGGAAGAGGCAGCGTATAGGATCCCGAGACAGAGACAGCGTTGACTCCCTTAAGGAATCTGTCAGTCCTGAATATTCATTTCAGAGAACAGGTTCGACTCAACAGAGATGATAGAGAACGGCCATTTTAACCTATATCGAAAGTAGGAGTGGTGATGTGGGTGGCTCAGCCCATATAATTGCGTTGGAGTCACCCCGCTCCACCTAATATCATACAAATCGCAATGGTTACATAGTGTTTAATGACGTCTCACGGCTGTCAAGGACATTTACATCAACCTTATAACACGATCATACGTAACAAACAATATCGTATGGACAAAATGAAGAATAAACTAACATGCAAACACGATTTAAAGGTGTCTAAGCGTAACCTAATATTTGTATAACTGCGTGTTTAGGTACATCGTACACGGCTGCCAGTGCCATTTGCGTGTAGCGTAACTTATCTCACAAGAAATCGGCAATTAATATGGACTCCCTTATAAATAAACTCTTTTTACTAATAATTTGTGTGAAGAGACTGTTATAGTAAGACAAAGCAGGGTCGACTTTAACCACAGCGGCAGCCACAAGATGTCCATAGAAACTGTGTACTACTAATAACGACTTTAAACAATTGCCTACATTTATAGTTTCGACGGCTATAATTCGCTTTTTCCACTTTCCACAGATTAGACTACAAATGAAAGGCAACGCTGATATTAACGGTTCTAGCAGACATAATTCGTTAAATGCTTGATTCTATTGATAATATAAGATTAGGCTTAAACACCTTAAAATACTTTAAATCAGCTTTATATAGGGATCTAATTTTCGATGAATCGCTAACCTGGATTTTCAACTCCGCCACTGCCTTTTTTGGGGGTAGTGCCAGTCCCAAGCCTGGATAAAGCAGGAGGGCGACGGCAACGGCCTTTGATGCCATAAGCTGTCGTTAATCTGAGGAACTACTCAATGAGGTCAAATGTGGGAAAAGGTCGAAGTCAATGGCCCTGACAGCCGTAAGGTGTCATTAAACATTCGATGCTAATCATTATTATTTGACTTTGTTTACAGACCTGAACTAGAAATTAAAATCAAAAATGCATTCCTTGCTTCCATTCTCCACAGCATACACAGTGAGTTGAATGTCTGATCCCTATGGTTATATCTTACTTTGATTTACTGCTAATACTGCGTTGCTGGAACCAATTGCTTTCCTTCTCTGGTCTATGCAATGGGTGAATAGTGGAAGGAGAAATGTTGACTGCCACAATTCACATCCCTCTGCAAAACCAAGGTTCTTTTCATTCGGTTCGGTTCTAGGTTCTCGTCCTAAGGTTCTTTTCATTCGGTTCGGTTCTAGGTTCTCGTCCTAAGGTTCTTTTCATTCGGTTCGGTTATAGGTTCTCGTCCTAAGGTTCTTTTCATTCGGTTCGGTTATAGGTTCTCGTTCTAAGGTTCTTTTCATTCGGTTCGGTTCTGGGTTCTCGTCCTAAGGTTCTTTTCGTTCGGTTCGGTTCTTGGTTCTCGTCCTAAGGTTCTTTTCATTCGGTTCGGTTCTTGGTTCTCGTTCTAAGGTTCTTTTCATGCGTGTCGACCGAAGCTGCCTTCCTTAAGCGTCTGTAGTAAATGGTCTAATATCGTCAATACCCTTTGCGGGTATTTCTACCGGTATGTTTATCCTCTAACCTTTGCTGCCCACGTTCTCAGGCAGAGCTCAAGTGTTCAGGCAGCTGGAGCTTATACTTACGTCAGATTACATCATATTTTAATATATTTATTAAGCGTGTAATTAACTGATTTTATTCGCAGGTCTTGACGATTAATGACTGCAAGATGACATTTCCTTACGCAAGTTTGTTTGTGGTGCAATTAGACACCTTTAAAATTGTAACCTTTTGCCTCATAACTGGAAGAAAGAGAATTGTATTTTAGTCTATTTGTTGACTAAACAGGGTAAGATCAACGACCACGGAAGCAAAAAGAGAAAAGCTAAACGAAGGACACCACTAATGATCGCATATTTTCATTCAATCGGTTGCAAACGTTTCCACTGTATTTTAGCGGGTGGAGCCAGTCCGAAGCCTGGATAAATTAGGAGGCAAAGCAAATCATCTTCACTATGAGAGAGCGCCGTTAAACAGAAAGAAATATAAAAGTCGTCAATTCCGACGGAGAAGATCATAGATTACCATCGATGTCCGTTAACTTAAGAAGGTAATGCAGCCTAGATATCAACACCTCTGGCCGCGATAGGCCGCTATACGCCCGATTCTCTGAATAATGTAGGTGACGCTTAGACACCCTGAAATCACTTTTCCTCAACGCTATATATAACTCATTTCCTTTAATATAGAGTTTTTCACTAAGTTAACTTTTCTTTGTGAGGAAGGGTAGAAGTAACTGGCCTTGGTAGCCGTAAGATGTCGTTATACACAAGAAACCACTAATTAATATTAGGCTCTAGTTAAAGACATTTATATATATCTTCTTTGATATATATCCCACAATGTGGAATATATTTTGCGGTTCCCAGGGCCGGTGACTTGTACCATTCCTCACATTAAAAACTAGCGACTCTCGAGATTACTGGACATTAACAGTAGTTCCAGTGTTTAACGACATTTTATGGCATCAAAGAGCGTTGACGTAGCCCTCCTCCGTTATCCAGGCTTCCGACTGGCACTACCCGGGTATAAGTAAGTAAGTAAGACATTTGTTAACACGCCGTTTGACCATCGGCTGAGCGAGGAATCGTATGGCAGCGGAGGAGTTGATTAAACGAAGTGGTGGAGTTTAGATTTAGATAGACCCTGAAAAACCGATTTGAAGAAAACAGATAAAACTTTGCATGTAACATACACGAGTTCTGCAAAGACGTCGAATTAGAACCTGTCTGGCGATGGAACTAGACGTGGGGTCGTTCATACAGACCGTCCGGAAAAATGACCATTTTGATCCCTCCATCTCTCTCTCTTGTCCGTATTTGGCACCAAACTCCCATTGAAGACGCAGGTGCAAAGGCTTCTGCGTCTTCGATGGGATACGTTGTACAATTTATCAATGGCTCAACCACTGGCATAACCAAATTCATGGCTTAACAATGACCCTGGTAGCTCTTTTTACGAATATTGCAACCTGCGACATTAGTTCTTTCACCTTTCATTGACAATTGCAAGCTTGGAAGTAGAAAGTAAATGTATGGCCTCGACCCTGCTCAGTGTTCAATTAATTAATCCAGTGAGATCCTTCACCACCGCTGCCCGTTTGAATGGGTGCCACGCCATTTAAGGTCTCCGTGTATACTGACCGTCAAAGGCGAGTCCTGCTATCCGTTCCTGTTAAAAGGCACACGAATAGGAAATAGGACCCAGGATTTTTACTTGCATTTCGAACGCGTTACGTTATTCCGGATATGTATAATTCTGCAGGTGGTTGTTTCTTTGCCGTTTTAACCAAAGAATATCATCTTCCGCAATAAATGGCGTGGCGCCTTTTGAAACGAGCGGTTGTAGTGAAGGATCTCACCAGATTAATTCACTGAAAAATGAGCAGGGTCGAGGCCATACGGTCGCTATAGAGAAACATTCATTTGTCTTCCTGGCAATCAATGATACTCCTATTAGGAGTCTGCTGCGTACATATCATTTATACTCTACATTTAAAATCGATTTTCCGAAATTTGGACCTAAAAATCTCCCACTATCTCGTTCAATTTCTGTTTGCTCGATTAACATTGCCAAAATGCAAAGTAAGGTCGAGGTCAAACACAAGATGTAGTTTAGCTCTCTCCGACAAATACATAATAGACAGGGTTTCGTTTAGACATCCTTAAATCGCTTGTAATCAACGCTATATATAACTAACTCCGCCACTGCCTTGTTTGGGGGTAGTGCCAGTCCCAAGCCTGGATAAAGGAGGACGGAGACGGCAACGGCCTTTGATGTCATAAGATGTCGTTAACCCATTAAAGCCCAAGCTTTCCCCCAATTGCCAATCATTGTGATACTTTGGAATATGACAAATGATGCAAAGGTTAGGTCCTAGGAACTTACATTTATGTGATTTGGCGATCAGCCGCTAGGTGGCGTGTTGTTCCCATTTGGGAACAATGGGCACATATGGTACTGTGTTCCCATTTGGGAACAACATGCAAAATTATGGCAGAGTACCTATTAAAGTGACAGTTTTCAGTTACTATCACAGTGTATTTTATGCACAGCACTGGCTGCTTTGATAGAGTATGAAAACCACACATCAGCGTTGAAGTAACTAGTTTTTAAAACATCATAAAGCAGTGTCAGTGTTAACTTTGTCTTTTGTGACAGCCTAATCCTGCGACTAAACACAATGATAACACCTTTAACATATTCTGAATATTTCTCAGTGACCTGCTGCAGACTGCAAATTATCTGTCTCAAATGCGAGTATGATACTGCTGCTCGCAGTGCAGGTGAAGTGGAGCCATGCACTTTGTGCGTTGAAGCCTTGTGTTCTTCTTACACGAGCGATATCTTGCTTGCCTGGCATTCGGAACCAGATGATGGTCGGCTCCATCATAGCGAATGTCACTGACTGGGTGGCTAGCTGGTCCTGAGAGTGCTGGAGGAGGCTTGTGCGACCATTGTAGCATTGTTCGGACAATGTGCCATCGGAACTCCAGGTGATCAAACTATCCAACGACCTCAATGTGAAGACGCCAAGCAGCAACAACGGCTTTGTTCAAACCGTTGATAAAGAGTCGCCAGCACCACTTCTTGAGCGAAACACTGGGCGATAGTTAGACATGAGGCGGTCCGGCTCATATGGTGACATGCCAATTAGTTCAGGATGCTTATTGCTAATCTTCTCAATGTCAGTAGTGGCTATTTAATGCTTATTTGCTCTTTTCTTGACCCATTTGGGTTGCGATATAAAGTTTCCTTTCGGTTTCTTTACCTTTGGAGTGCATGAGATTCTTGTACCTGACTCGCATCGTCTGCACCTCTATGCACACAAACAGTAACTGGCCCAGAAACATCAGATGGAAGAATCGAAGGCAATAGGTCATCTTCATCCGCAAATTCTTCATTGATACGCCATCCACTATCGCTGGTGGCATAATAACTATGTCAACATCTTTGTCAATAGCAGACATTGCATCTGAAGCCCCTGTTGGGTGAACAAACTGCTCAATGTTATCAACTTCGCTATCTGCATCAGGCTGTACCATAGCAATTGCCTCAGGCAAGGAGAACTTTCTTTTCAACATCTGAAAACGTAATCATACAAAAAGCGCGATTACTGCTTAAACTAAAAATTCTAATTTGTCTCATATTCTTCTATAAATGTGGAGCAGTAATTCTCTTGGTGTGATGCTTTCAATCACTCAATGCATTTCCTCTTGATGTTCCCAAATGGGAACACAGTACCTCTTGTGCCCATTGTTCCCATTTGGGAACATCAAAGATTTATCAAACATTTCTACCTCAATACATTTCTTTTTTACAATCATCTCTGGCATAACTATAGCTACACTATGTTACACTTACATCACATATACACTTTCCAAATTAAAATTTCCTTACCTCAAATGCAGATGAGAAACCGGACGCAACCGAATATTCACAAAAACACGCAAATTCAAAGATGGCTACCACATACAGAAATTACTGCAAATTCATGATTAAGCTAAAAAGTAGTATATGGACTATCAAACAGTTAAAAACTACCCACAGCAACTAAATGAAATAACACACTTATTTTATACTTAAATTCATCCGCGTGTTCCCAAATGGGATCAATGGGCGCTAATGGGTTAAACAGAGGACCTACAACTACTATTCGTCGAAGTCATCACGTAGCATGGCTTTCGTGGGAAGATAAAGTTGACGTAAACGGCCCCCAGCCACAAGATCTCGCTATACACAAAATAAGACCGGAAGGTTGTTTAATAACCAGATCATGCTCCAGGAGTTTTGAGTATTATTGCTATTGCTACACTGATTGTTTTATTATTGTTATTTTACTTTTATTGTATATACGAGTATAATTTGTGGAATCGAATGTTTAACGAAATCTCCCGCTGTCGTCGACCTTTCGTTGCCTTAAACTGTTACTTTGTTGATACGTTTTGCTCACAATGGTGGAGTTAATCAACTCGAGGAATAAAGCTGGAAGCCATTATAAAGGTTTCTAAAGAGAGCCTGATATTAAATACAAGTTTTTTATGTTTATCGATATTTCTCGCTTCAAGAGCCGTTGATTTCGAGCCTCCCTCTCTTTTTAGTTGTAGGTTTGATACCAATATTTAGCGGTAAGGTTGGTAGTTCCAATGTTTAGCGACATCTCATGGCATCAAAGGCCATTGGCGTCGCCCTCTTTTATACAGTCTTGGGAGTGGCAACACCCGACTAAAGGCAGTCGAGGAGTATATTTAGAGATGCACCTAAACTAGTAGTAGTTCCTCAGTTAAACGGCAGCTTATGGCACCAAAGGCCGTTGCCGTCGCCCTCCTCCTTTGTGGCACTACCCCAAACAAGGCAATGGCGGAGTTCACCTAAACTAAATTAATGTATATCAAGCTATATAGCCGTACAACAGTGATTTAAAGGTGTCTAAGCGTAATCTAACAATTATTAGAATCGAGCGTTTCATTAGTCATTGCTATGACAGCATGAATAAGCAGTAATTTGAAAATTGCGACTAATAAATCTTTAGAACATGAACTATGCCTTAGATCCTATTAGCCGTTGTATAATTGAGCTAACTTAGTAAGAAATTTCTGCCAGAACCAATCACTCAATCGTTTATGGAGCACAGTAAACAAGTCTAAAAGAAGATTAGCTACCGACAGAGTTACAGGTAAATGGACTTTGCTGTCGTTTGCATGCACACTTTTTGACCTCATTTAGCTAGCAACTTATTTGCATAAGAAACTGCCGAGAAGACGTTACAAAGTAAGAAATATTTATACTGTTTTCTTAGTTTCTAACTATCGCTTAATTTGTTATTTTGTTAAATCCATGCGCTGTGCGGTGATTGTTAGAGTTGATTATACAAAGTGTTTTGTAGCTGTAGTGTTGCACCGATCGAAAAGCTGTCTTAGCCTCTAGACTTTGACGACAGGTATGAGAAATAAAGAACGAGAACAAATCAGCGATGTTTTTTTTTTCGCTGACGGAGAAAATTTTTAAATTAATACATCTGATAAGAATTTATCTTAGTAAATGCTAAACATAAATTTATTCGACCGGAGCAACTCTTGAATATGAAATTGAAAGTAAAAATTAAGCAGTGGAAAACAAACGCGTTGATTTCCAATGACATAGAATTATTAATGAGCAGGTGGTGCACGACGATTCGTCGATATAAATAAACTGCTGTCCACATCGCCGCCATTTTTGCCATAGTCAGAATTCGAGATTTTTCTAGCACAAAACCTAATTTTCTCATCTTTTGCTGACACAAGCAGCTTCGTCAAATGAAATTCCCTGTTAAACTTCAATTTGTGTAATTTTGTTAAAATTAAACTATTAGCAAAAGACCTACTTAATTGATGGTTCGAAAATAATCCGAATTGAACAGCAAAATTTGTTTTGCAGGCAGCAATTAAATAAATGAACATGAGTGAAGCGGGACATCAACTTCAGAAACTGACGGAATGCTGTATATGTTTCCAAGCATTTACTGATCCTAGAATGTTGCCTTGCATTCACACGTTCTGTCTCGGATGTCTCAAACAAACAGCCGATGCCGCAAGGAAGAAATCTGGAGAGAATATGACATGTCCCTTGTGCAGAACAGTGTTTCTTATTCCAGCAAATGGTCTCGATGTACTCCAGAAAAACTTCTTCATAGAACATCTCATGGAAGTCGCGACCAATTTGCAACTAAGAAGCACGTCGGTCGTTCCTTGTGATATATGTAAAGATCTTTACGACGGCGACAAAAACACGAGAACTGCCACGATGCGCTGCTTTGAATGCAAAGACAACTTTTGCGATATTTGTGCCAAAGCACATAAGCTGCTGAAATTGAGCAAAGATCATCATGTTGCGAAAATTGGAAGTGACATCAGAAAAATTATACGAACAGGAAATTGCACTGATCATAATCAAAAGCCGTTTGGTTTCTATTGCGCTGATTGCAAGAAAATATTATGCGTTGTGTGTTTTGTTGAAAATCATGCTTCACATAAATGCCAAGGTCTGACTTTAGTCGAAGAGCAATTGCGACAAACAATTCAAACAAATGTATTAAAGATTGCGAACTACGCTGAAGAGGTGTTAAAAGAGAGCAAAAGCGTGGAAAACAGAAAAAAAATATCCTTTTAAAAATAACAGAAACAGAAAGTGAAATTCGACAAAGAAATGTTGAGCTTAAAGAAATGATAGATAACCACACAAAGTCCCTTTTGGATGAGTTGTGTCTGATAAAACAGAAGCAAATAAAGGATTGTGAAAACGAAAAGGAAGAAATTGAACGGATTCACGTCATTTTAAAAAGTTTTGAGACTTACTGCACCGAACTAAGATCGAAAGGATCGCCCAGCGACATCTGCAGCTTTGTTGACAAATTGTCAGTGAGAGCAGAAGAGTTGGAGAAGGATCACGAGGAATTCATTGGTCGTCCACGTCGATCAGTCGAAGTTTCTTTCCAAACGACAGATATACGAGAAGTTTTAGAGAAGTCAAACAAGAATGTTGTGGGACAAATTAAAGGTTATTTTTTTCGAAATTGCTCAAGTTAACTATTTGAGATGGATGGCTTGTTTTTTTAGCAGTGGACAGAGAACTTGCAAAGAGGATAAGTTCTCTCTTCGGTCTCCAACTTTTGTGATATCGATTAGATATGGGTTGAAATCTCTTATTTTTTCAAGATTGCTTATCTTCTGTGTCGCATGTCTTCTGGCTTGAGAGACCTCGAAAGATTCGGGTAGTTCTGTTTCGAATGATTTGCGGTTTTAAAATATGGTTTTGCTTAGAAGCGACCGTCGACTGAGGCCACGTGTATTATAACATAAACAAAGCTATACACTTTTCGAGAGATGATATTATATTGGATAACATAATATTCCATTACACTACAATACACAAGATAACATTACATGAGATCACATCACATTTCACTACATTATATTGCATTCGTTTTGATAAGGTTATATTAAATTTCATCGCATCAAAATACATTAGATCACATTGCATTTCATTAGAATACACCAACTTTAGATTCAATGATATGCATCTGATTACCTTAGTTACATTAAACTGTTCGATTACATAATATCAAATTACTTTTACATTGCATTCGAATACATTACATTAGATTTAATTATTATATGACAAATGTTCACAAGAAGTGAGCAAATGAATAAATGCTCAGCTAAATGGTCAGTTATAATAAATGGCGAAGATAAATTAATATTATTGTCAGTTTAACTATCAATTTTCAATGTTTCTGTTCCATCTGCTAAAACAGAAACCACTGCCCGGATTGAGAACTATGCAATTGTCGTGGGATTAAATGATGGTACGATAATAATAGAGGACGTCTTCCAAATAAATATGCATCGTCCAAATGAAATTTCAAATCTACAGAAAATACCGACTACAATGGACGCCGCAGCCTCAGCCGCCGTTAACTGTAACACGATGTACGTGACAGGAATAGGAGCCAATAAAGATGAAATCTGGAAATTCAACATGGATTCCGGTTGGACGAAATGCGGATCTTTAGTTCAGGGCCGATGTAAACACAGCGCAGCGTTTATCGATGAAGTATTGTACATCTGTGGTGGATTTGCCAATTCAGGTGGAAGAGTTCTAGACAGCGTGGAAGCCTACAACACGGTCATCGACAAATGCTCAGCAGTTGGAAAGCTGGTTCACTGCGTCCAGAATTCAGGCAACTGTGTTCCATTTAAGACTTCGCTCTACATTTTCGGTGGCAGAGATAAAGATAACAAGGCGCTGAATCACGTTCAAGTGTACAACACTAAATTGAACACATGCACTCCGCTTTCGAAACCAATGCCACGTCCTCATGGCTTGTTGCGAGCTGCACTTTTTGAGACATTTGTTATTTTAGTTTGATGTGATACTTGTTTTATATTTAACTTTGAGACGGAGATTTGGCAAGAAAGACAACAGTTCAAGACCGACGTTGATCACTTTGGTTTGGTTCTTGAGAATGAACGACTCTTTGTCATCGGAGGAGGAGACATCGAAACGAGTGAAGATGGCGTAGATATATGGAAAAGCAGAGTCGACGTACGTTATGTTCCAATTCGAAAAATCATCGAGAATAAACCGACTGAGTGGAAAATTCATGCAAAACTGCCTCAACCATCTGAGATACATGCCTACGTAAAATTGTCTTGTTTTATCCCATAGTGCAAAAAACAGCAGTGTTTCTATCATTCATAATTATTACTATGTGATTGTTATATTTTTGTATCCTATCCTCATTCCTCCTCTTTTTTATTTCTCTTGCGTCTCCAATTCTATCTCGGTAGCCGTCTACTTATCTGCTTCACTTTTGTAATAACAAAAATGACATTTTTATATGAGTATTATCCTTTCAGAGAGATTGTGGTTCAATAAACAGTGGTCGTTGATATAACTGTCTGTAAATAAATGTAGAAATTGGCTGACGCTGCTAGCGTTGATATCCACTGGACTGCTTCGCGTGACCTATATATATATATATATATATATATATATATATATATATATATATATATATATATATATATATATATATATATATATATATATATATATATATATATATATATATATATATATATATATATATATATATATATATATATATATATATATATATATATATATATATATATATATATATATATATATATATATATATATATATATATATATATATATATATATATATATATATATATATATATAAAGGTAATACAGATATTACAAAAATTAAAGGCTAGCGAAGGTTATGGAGAGAGAACCCTTACTGTCAGAACGCCACCGAAACCCAACCAGTATCCATCGAAGCAGAATTTATTAACTGTGTTGGTCGATAATTGCCAAAAGAGTGACTCGGTATGAGAAGTGAAACCGTAAGTTATGTTGCATGACATGAGGCGAGAAGGCCTTCACATGGACATGGAGCGAGGGATGTGTGTTAGTAAGGAGATATACTAATGCCTAGGGCACACAGACGCATAGACTTGTCATAAGACTCAATTGTCTAAGGAACCGAGAGAACGACTCGTGACTCAGGGCATTCGCGGAAGTTTCATATTACTAGACGTGGAATGGTGAGGACTGTACTTCGTGTTTTCAAAGGCTCAGTTTCAAATCACAGGCTACCTCCCTAATGGATCCAATGCCCATCCATTCCAGGCGGACGGCTTAACATCTTCCCTGATCGCCGTCAATTCGGCCGACTTGCATATACATATTTTTATTTTTATACATATTTTTCGATACACGTGTTGACCCCAGATATGGTGAAGGCCGCGACAACTAGCTAGTCTGCTTTTGAACCACGTCTGTACATCAGGTGTGATGTCGAAGATTTGTATTAACTTGAGCAGTACTTTAATTTAATTTAGAATATACGAAATTTCAAAAAGCGATTTGAAGGTATATAAAGAGAGCCTAATATTACTCGAACGTAAATAGTATATGGGTGTCGGAGACCACCTGCGTCAACCTTAACCTCTGATATTATTCGTACCTCAGTAGTATCCAGTGTTTAGCGACATCTTCTGGCTGGGGAAGGTCGACCTCAGTCGCCCGACTGAGGTGGACCTTCCCATGCTTTGAGTTAGCTAATTTAGTCGTAGAAAATAGAAGTTTCCCTTAAATAAAACAAGAAATATTTAACCAAATAAATCAGTATTAGTAGAAGTGTCCGGTGTTTAAAAACACCTGTTGACGTCGACCTTACCCTTTGTACAAAATATCTGCTTTGCGGAGAGACTAGCGATTGGACGAGAACGAGGAATAGATTATGGAGAAAAAAGCGATCGAGAGTCGCCCAACTGCGGCAATTAACATTGACAATGAGGTTACCTACATGTAAGGTGTGTTCTACTATGTAAATTTATTGTGCGCCTTTATTGAAACTCTCGTAGTCGGTGTAATTATCTGTAATTATCTCTCAAACACCATTCAGAGCTCGACAAGAACTCATCTCTTCATGCATTCTCATCTTGGCTTTCGAACCGAATTAGACTGACGACCATCAACTGCGGTCTTATTATTAATATTGGCGCTATATAAGCAGTTTTATCATTATTAGTATATACGGCAATGTGGCAATGTATTTGTAGAAAGTGAGAACAGGCGACAGCAATTACATTATCCAGTTGTTTACGACATCTTGTGGCTGTCGAAGCCGTTAAAGTAGACTTTCGCTAATGCATGGACTATTTTTTACTAACGAATTAACGAAAATGAGAAATATATAAAGCTGAAGGAAACGATTTAAAGGTGTCCAAACAGACCACGTCCGTCACCAATTAAGAGTATCCAGTGTTTATATTTGCGAATCGAGTAGTTTAGCGACATCTTGTGGCTGTCAGTGACGCCGACGTCCGCTTAAAATTTGATACAAAATCCACATCTGGTGCGATGCCAAACATTTGATGAATCGCCTAGCGATTACTTGTAGTTTTCATTGACGACGTCTTCTGGCCGCCAAGGCCGTTTACGTTAACATTTCCCTACGCTACGTTTTTCAATCAATTACATGAGGACTTGAAACCCTTTTGTAGTAGTTCTTCAGTTTAACGACATCTTATGACATCAAAGGCCGTTGACGTCGCCCTCTTCCTTTATCCAGGCTTGGGACTTGCACCCGACTATAGGTAGTGGAGGAGTTACAATGTAGCGATTGAACGGAAATGATATATATATAAATATATATATATATATATATATATATATATATATATATATAATGTTGAATAGATGGATTTGCAGGTGTCTAAAAACAACCAAATTTCTGGGAAATCGCGTGTTTAGCTACATGACAGCGCCAAGACTGTCATGGCCGTGAACTTTAATCTAACCTTGAACAATAAATCCACATTTGGTGCTATACGAAATATTCAATTGTTGCTTGTAAACTAACGATTGAACGAAAATGAGGAATATATAACTTTGGAAAAAGCGATTTAATTGTTGCTTACGATTGGTAGTAGTTTCTGTTTAGCGACGCTGTATAATAACAAACATGATTAGCATCGTCGCATTCATCCTTTATCCAGGAGTTGAATAACCGAATTCTCTCTATATATATATATATATATATATATTTATATAGATCACATAATGTACAGTTCAATCATTCTTCTTATTTTCGGTCTACGTTTCATGATCGCCTTCCATATTAGTTGCCAACCCTTCCACACCCGCTTGCCCTACATTGTTCCTACAGCCAAACATTCTTACTGCGCCCAATTTGGCACAACGACTATGCAGTATGGACGTATGTGTTTTATTCCTTTATCGTTCTTCCTAACTTCATCTCTCAGGCGACCACCACAGCACCTCACCCGCCATACCATCTTCAACATACTAATCCTTATTTCCGGGGACATCCACCCAAATCCTGGCCCACTGGATTTTTATTCATGTCCTCCTCCCTCACCTCCTACCTATCCTCCTCCTTCCAGAATTTCTTCCTCCAGCATCCTCGACAATGCTCAAAATACTGACAACAGCCGCTTCTTACTTTGCACGCTAAATATTCGATCATTACTACATCCTGCACATTCCCAAGAAATCAGTGATATAGTTCTCTCTTCTCACCCGCCTGACATATTTGCCTTATCTGAAACCTGGTTTAATTTAAACACCACTCTTGCTCAATATGAAGACTGTATTCCTCCTGGCTACCATCTTTACAGTACACCTCGTCCCTGCAAACCATCTAGCCCTTCTCATAAAAATCCAACTGGCGGTGGTATTGCCTTTCTCACCCGAGAACCTGCCACAGTTTTAGACTCATCTGGCTACTGTTTCCACTCTTTTGAATGTGCATCAGTTACGCTTAAACTTCCTCACACAAATCTGACTATCTTTAATTAATGTATATCGCCCTCCATCCTCCTCTTCATATTCAAGTCCTCCATCGGTCTTCTTGAAAGAATTTACCACCCTCCTCTCTACTGCCGCCACTACACCTCATGAACTTCAGATTACAGGTGACTTCAATATACATGTCGATAACCCCTCTGACACATTTGCTTCTGAATTCCTCACCCTATTATCCTCAACTAATCTGGTTCAACATGTCAAATTCCCCACCCACATTCACAAACACACACTTGACCTTATTATCACATCATCATTCTCCACTCTATCACCTGATATATCTTTCTGTTTTGACACGCCATCTGATCATTACCCCATCTTTACATATCTCAACATTCTTCCGACACCACGTCCTGATCCTGTCTTTCATTCTTTTCGTCGCATCAGTTCAATAAATATTGAAGCCTTCATACAAGATATTTCCTGTTCTGACCTCGTTTTAAACCCACCCTCCTCCTTGGATGACCTTTTCTCTTCCTATAATACCACTCTTTCCACTATCCTTGACAAGCATGCTCCTATTATTAACAAATCCCGTTCTCACTCTAACAATCCTTGGTTCAATTCCTATCTCCAGGCCTTCAAATCTACAAACGAACCAGGGATCCTCAGCTTCTCTCTGCCCTTAAATCTGCCAGAAATAAAAACCTTCTTACTGCAGCTAAACAGAGATTTTACTCCTCACTAGTTCGTTCTAGATCCTCTAGCCCTCGCCTTCTCTGGAAAACCATTAACCAACTCCTCCATCGGAACTCATCTAGCCCACTTCCAAATTCTCTTCCGTCTTCTTCAATCGCCGACTCGTTCTGTTCTTTCTTTTCGAACAAAATTAATACCCTCCGTCTCTCTCTTCAATCTCTCCTCCCCAAAGCCACCAATAACCAACCTGATGATGCTCCTTCCCCCACTCATGACTCCCCACCCTCCCCACCTCCATCCTCATTATCTGTCTTTCAACCCACTTTAGAGTCTAAAATATTACAACTGTTAAAATCACTTCCAAACAAACAATGCGAACTTGACCCTATGCCTACTTCCTTACTGAAAGACTGTGCAGCTGTCCTTGTCCCAATCATTACCAAAATAGTTAATCTCTCCTTATCTACGGGTAATTTCCCCCTCCTATCCAAACACTCTCTTGTTACCCCTGTTCTCAAGAAATCATCTCTCGACAAGAAAATTATTTCAAACTAGATGGGGAGATGGGGTGGGTAAACCCAAATGTGGATTATTCAATCTATTGCTTAGGTAATCAGTTAATTATCTGGTGAACTAGTGACCTCATATATATATATATATATATATATATATATATATATATATATATATATATATACACATACATATATACGGATAGAAAAATTACCTAGAAATTTTTAACAGGTTAAACATATTAGTTACAGAATTAGTTATATTTACATTAATTATTTACATCAGGGAGAATTTCACATAATGCAATCGAAAAATATTTTATCAATTATCCTTAAATTACTCTATCCTTATTGATGTTCATCAAGATTCTATAGGTAGAGATAACGGTTACACAGGATGTTTTCCACAGGGAAATCTAGTTTCTTTTACTTAAAACATTTGAACATGTACTATTAAATCGTAAAAAACAGAATATTTCATTTATAGTGAACCAAATAAAAAAGTTAACAACAGTGAAGGTGTCTAAGCAGAGCCTAATATTAATTAGTACCAGGGAATGTTTAGCGACATCTTACGGCTACTAGGGCCGTTAACTTTAACCTTTTCTCTCATATTAGGTCATGTTACGAAGGCTAGTGGCGGTTAAGCGTAATAATAATAGTAGTAGTTCCGCAGTTTAACGACAGCTTATGACATCAAAGGCCGTTGCCGTCGCTCTCCTCCTTTATCCAGGCTTGGGACTGGCGCTACCCCCAAACAAGGCAGTGGCGGAGTTCGTAATAATAATAATTTGTGTGCGTACTTTTATATATCGTTAAATAATAATGATTTAAGGGTGTCTAATAGGATTCTAACATTATTAATGGATTCAAGCGTTTAACGGCTTCTCGCAATTAGGGCCCTTGATATCGAGGTTACATTATGTTTTAAGCCTAGACGTTGTCTAGGTTTTCCTCCGCGAGACGTCGATTCGTCGCAGTTAACGACTTTTGATAAGTACTTTCTGTTTAACGATGCTGTGTCATAACAAAGATGAATAGCTTCGCCTCCTCCGTTACCCAGGCTTCGAACTGGACCACCTGATTAAAGGCAGTGGAAGAGTTTGCAGCGAATGAGCAAACATTTGCGATTAGTTGTAGTTTCCAATGTTTAGCGACATTTTTCGGCTGTTAGGGCCGTTATCATCCACCTTGGCACAACATAGAAATTTGCAGGTTCCCTCAGTTTAACAACATCTTATGGCATCAAAAGCCGTTGACGTCGCCCTCCTCCTTTATCCAGGCTTGGGACTGGCACTACCCCAAAACAAGGCAGTGGCGGAGTTAGAAATTTGCAAATACCTTTGGAGAACTTATGATGTAAAGGATAACACTTTTAAAATGGTATCTAATTTCACCATAAAGAAACTTTGGAAAGAATAAGTTTATGTTGCGCTCATTAACCGCCGAGGCCGCCTGCGAATAACATCAGCCTAAGTACCAACTTACTATATCAGTATATTAAGTAATCTCTTATAGTCTGATCTGATAGAATTACTATTTTGATTCAGTTTCTTTTATAGTACGCTTTTGTATCTTATCTACAGCCTATTAATCTATGGAATACATGCCAACATACACACATGCACACACGCACACACGCTCGCACACACGCGCGCACACACACACACGCGCACACAGCATGCAAAAATGTAATGTTTACCCGTGATTGCCTTTCAGGCTTTGCTGCATCTTATCTTATGGAGCTACGTAACTCGGTCTCATCCATAACTGACCGCAGATCCCTTTGCTCATCTGCGCAACGTAACCTAGCTGTCCCGTAGGCACAATTTTCCACCATATGGAAGCATTGAAGTTTCGATACGGTCGGTCCATCTCTGAAAAAATAAGTTATCAGGTTGGGACCACTTCTCAGGAGTTTGAGTTGAAAAGGCTCTTTATAAATTTGCGATTACAATAACAATTACATTTCGGTGGGCAACGATCACCTGTCAACTCTTTAATTTACAATTCACTGGTTCAGCGTTCAATATCGCACGCCTATACAAACAACAGCAGACACGCCTAGTCCTGAAACACCTTGAGTAAAACACGCAAAATCAGGTTTAAATTTACTTGATAATAAAATCTAACAGCTATCTGTGACACACAACAAAGCAACGGTAATTTGTTGCCATATCTACGTCAGTGATTATTTTTGTATCTTTATGTACCTAACATGTGATCGCATGCAGGCACCCAACCGGCTTCAAGCATATTGGAAATGAATGAAATATTGGAAATAAATGATCAATTGTTGGAGCAACTGATTCTTGTACGTACCATGAGTTCAGCATCCTCTTGCGAAGAATAGATCTCTAAATTTCGACGTTTTATGAATAAACTCTTGTACACAACAATGAAGAAATAAAAATAAAACAGTTTTAAGCCAATTTTAATCCTAAGTCTAGGCGTTCCATCTTACGTCTTTATGTGCGTTGATAACCAGCAAGCGTGAGAATAAACGACAGGATGTCATTGCATACGACAGCATGAACAAACAGTAATACGAAAATTGCAACTAATCATTTTTAGGACATGAACTATCCCACAGATCCTATCATCCCTTGTATAATCGAGCTAAATTTGTAAAAGGTTCCTGCCTATGTCAATCAGTCAGTCGTTTAGGGTGCGCAGAAAACTAGTCCAAACACATAGCAACCAAGGCAGTTAGAGGTAAATAGGCTTTGTTGTCATTTGCATGCACGTAGTTTGACCTCATTTAACTAGAAACGTATTTTAATAAGAAACTGTCAAGAAGACACAAAGTAAGAAAACATTTGACTGTTTTGCTTAGGTCCTAAATGTCTCTTAATTTGTTAATTTGTTAAATCCATGCGCTGTACTGTGATTGTGGGAGTTGATTAAACAAAGTGTTCAGTAGCTGTAGTGTTGCGCCAATCGAGAAGCTGTCTTAGCCTCTAGACTCTGACGACAGGTATAAAAAAACAAGAAACGAGCACAAATCAGAAATGGCTTTTTCGGTTTTGGAGAAAATTTTGAACTCAACGTCTTAATTTATCTTAGAAAATGCCACAGATAAATTTAATCGATCAGAGCAACCTTTAGAATTTGAAATCGAAAGTAAAACTTAAGCAGCGGAAATTTAACCCGTTGATTTCCAATGATGTATAATTATTAATGAACAAGTGGCGCACGACGATTCGTCGATATAATAAACTGCTGTATGTCACGAATAGACAACTCGTGTGTTCGAGAAAACTGTTTTTTTCTCCCGACATGGACTGCTAGGCTACAATTTATATACAGTCTTTAAATATACAACTTTAACTATTTACAGTTCTGTTTAAAAAACCTTCAAATGCTCGGTAATAACTATTGTCCACAAAACTACTAAAACAAGAGCTATTTACATTTTCCTGGCTAAACTTCTAACTAAATAAGTTTACTTCTTAAATCACACTTCTGCCATTTTAAACTGTACATGATTCCCCTCTCTCCCTAACCAGCGAGCCCTTTTATAGCCCAATCCTTTCAGACACATCTTTCATTCAGATCGTGCTCAGAACTCACTTAAGCGTGACCCAACCCTCGTACTTTTATGTAGCGCTAATATACACTTTCTTCGCTACACTGTCCACAGTTTGATTTTGTTAAATTTTGCTGCATTTAGCGATGAAATTTTTGCCATAGTCAAAATCTGATATTTTTCGTGCATATAACCAACATTTCTCATTCTTTGGTGACACTTTCAAACAGCTTCGTCCAATGAAATTCACTGTTAAACTTTGATTTGTGTCATTTTGTAAAATTTAAATTAGTACTAATACTTAATTGGTAGTTCGAAATAATACGAGTTGAAAAGTAAAATTTTTCTTGCAGGCAACAATCAAACCATTTAACATGGCTGCAGCTGAATGTCAACTTCAGAAACTGACGGAATGCTGTATATGTTTCCAAACATTTACTGATCCTAGAATGCTGCCATGCATTCATACGTTCTGTCTCGAATGTCTCAAACAAACAGCCGATGCCGCAAAGAAGAAATCAGGAGAGAATATGTCTTGTCCATTGTGCAGAAAACTGTTTGTTATTCCAGCCAATGGCTTCGATGGACTTCAGAAAAACTTCTTCATAGAAAATCTCATGGAAGTCGCGACTAATTTGCAACTAAGCAGCACGTCAGTCATTCTTTGTGATATATGTAAAGATCTCTATGAGGGCGACGAAAAGACAAGAACGGCAACGATGCTCTGCTTTGAATGCAGAGACAACTTTTGCGATAGTTGTGCAAAAGCACACAAATTGCATAAATCAAGCAAAGACCATCATGTTGCGAAAATTGGAAGATACACGGAAGAAGACATCAGAAAAAAGCTACGATCAGTAAATTGCACTGATCATAATGATAAGCCGTTAGACTTTTATTGTGCTGATTGCAAGAAAATCCTATGCGTAGTGTGTTTTGTTGAAAATCATGCATCACATAAATGCAAAGGTGTGACTACAGTCGAGGAGCAATTCCGACAAACAATTCAAACAAATGCATTCAAGATTGCGAACTACGCTGATGAGGTGTTAAAAGAGGGAAAGAGAGTGGAACAGAGAAAGGAAAATGTCCTTTTAAAATTAGCAGAAACAGAAAGTGAAATTCGAAAAAAAAATCTAGAACTTAAAGAAATGATTGATGACCACACAAAGTCCCTTCTGGATGAGTTGTCTCTGATAAAACAGAAGCAGGTAAAGAATTATGAAAACGAAAAGGAAGAAATTGAACGGGTTCACGTCATTTTAAAGAGTTTTGAGAATTACTGCACCGAACTAAGATCGAAAGGATCGGCCAGCGACATCTGCAGCTGTGTTGACAACTTGTCAGTGAGAGCAAAAGAGTTGGAGAAAGATCACGAGGAATTCACTGGTCGTCCGCGTCGATCATTCGAAGTTTCTTTCCAAACAACAGATATACGAGAATTTTTAGAGAAATCCAACAGGAATGTCGTGGGAGAAATTAAAGGTAAAAATTGTCCTAATTGCTTAAGTTAAGATTCTGAGGTGGATGGTTTGTTTTTTGAGCAAAGTGGACAGGTTCTCGTTTTAGTCTCCAACTTTTTCGATATCGCTTATTTTTGAGTTGAAATCTCCCATTTTCCGGATTGCTTATCTTCTGTGTCGCTTGTCTTCTGTCCTGAGAGACCTCAAAAATTCGGCTGATTCTGTTTCGGATGATTTGTGGTTTTAAACTATGGTTTTGATTAGAAGCGACCGTCGATTGAGGCGACGTGTTTTATAATAAAAACGAATCTATACACGTTTCAAGATATGATATTACAATGACTAATAAAATATTCCATTACACTACAGTACACTATACAACATTACATAAGATCACATCACATTTCATTGCTTTATATTACATTTGTTTTAATAAGGTTATTATATCGCATCATAATTCATTAGATCACATTGCATTTCACTAGAATACATAACCTTAGATTCAATGAATGCAATAAATTACAATAAATTGAATTGGATTGCATTGCATTCGATTACATTATTCTAGAATATATTACATCAGATTTAATCTTTCTGTGACAAATGTTCATAAGAAGTGAGCAAATGAAGAAATCCTCGGCTAAATGGTCAGTTAAAATAAATGGTGAAGATAAATGAATACTATTACCAGTTTAACCATCAATTTTCAATATATCTGTTTCATCAGCTAAAACAGAAACCACTACACGGATTGAGAACTATGGAATAGTCGTGGGATTAAGTGATAACCTAACCATAACAAACGACGTCGTCCAAATAAATTTGCGTCGTCAAAATGAAATCTCAACTCAACGACAAATACCGACTACAATGCAGATTGAAGCTTCAGCCGCCGTTTACTGTAGCGCGATGTACGTTACAGGAATAGGAGACAATTGTGATGAAATCTGGAAATACAACTTGGCTTCCGGTTGGATGAAATGCGCTTCTTTAGTTAAAGGCCGAAGTAGACACAGCGCAGCGTTTATCGATGAAGTATTGTACATCTGTGGAGGATTTGTTGATTCAAATGGAAGAGTTCTAGACAGCGTCGAAGCCTACAACGCAGTCACCGACAAATGCTCTACAGTTGGAAAGCTGGTTCTTTGTGTCCAGAATCCAGGCAACTGTGTTCCATTCAAGACTTCGCTCTATATTTTTGGTGGTGGCGATAAAGATAACAAGGCCATGAATCACGTTCAAGTGTACGACACAAAACTGAACACATGCACTCTCCTTTCGAAATCAATGCCACGTTGTTATTGCTTGATGCGAGCTGCACTTTGGGAGACATCTGCTATTGTTATTGGACGTCATACTTGTTTTATATATAACTTTGAGACGGAGACTTGGCAAGAAAGAAAACAATTCAAGACTGACGTTGTAAACTTTGGTTTGGTTCTTGATAATGAACGACTCTTTGTCATCGGCGGAGGAAACTACGAAAAGGATAAAGATGGCGAAGATTCCTGGAAATGCAGAGACGACGTACGTTATGTTTCAGTTCGAAATATCATCGAGGATAAACCGACTGAGTGGAAGATTCATGCAAAACTGCCTCAACCATCTCTGATATTTGCCTACGAAAAATGGTATCGTTTTATCCCCTAGTGCAAAAAACAATTCAGTGTTTCTTTCATAAATAATATTAAGTGATTGTTATATTTCTGTATCCTATCCTCATTCCCATATATATACGGGTCATCAATTGCAGTTGCCTTCCTTATGCGTCTAAGTAAATGATCTGCTATCGTCATTACCGCTTGCACTGTGACCCTTGCTGTCCAGGTTCTTAGGCACACGGAAAAGCCCAAACAGGTCCACGTTCTTTCAGACGTGGACTTGTTTTTATTTAGCATTTAAGGAGAAACAGTTGAAGTTTGTTTCGTACGTGTTGTACCTTGTGATTCGGTCTCTGGTAGGTTTCATTCACGGACTCAAACCCAATCACTCCCATCTTTCTTAATTAATTTGCTTCCCTAAGAGAAGCGACCAATCCAGAATCTTCATTTTAGAGAACGGGCGCTACGTAGGGGCAGAGGTGATACGGAATAACCGTTTTAGCCTATTTCAATAGTTGAACCGGAAGTGATGTGGGTGGCTCAGGACATCGAACTGCCTTGGAGTCACCCTGCTCCTCCAGTATCATTTAAAATCGCGAGCACTGCTGAGAGTTCAATGACGTCTTTACGGCAGCCAAGGTCTTTATATCATCGACCTTATCATACAGATAGTCAACGGATCAACAAAGGTGTCAGTAGCAGTTCCTCAGTTTAACGACAGCTTATGGCATCAAAGGCCGTTGCCATCGCCCTCCTCCTTTTTATAGTACCGTTCATGGACTTATGAAGCAAAATTTTACTCTTTTAAAAGGTGTCTAACTTTACAACAAAAATCTTGGAAAGATTTTATCTTGCATTCAGAAAGCTGCAGGATCTGCGAATAATATCAGCCTTATTATCTACTTAATTAATAAATATATTACGTTATCTGATGCAGTCTAATCTTTTATAATTATCATTTTGATTTAGTTTCGTTTATTGCACGCTTTTGTACCTACTCTATAGTCCATTAATCACAACACATATGCATCCATGCATACATACATACATACATACACAAATGTATCTTTAGTGATAGACAGTTTAAACCAGTGTATAAAGCAACCCTTCCTTATACAAACTTCAGCAAATAGAACCCATGGGGATCATATTAGTAATCCGGGTGGTACCTGAATTCTAAGTTATACCGAGCCTGACTTTTCATAAGACTTCCTTGTCCTAGGAACTTAGAGAACGACTGGTCTCTCAGATTACTGGCTGCAGCGGAAGACTTACGAGATGTAGGAAGATGGTGAAAAGAAAGTTCGCAAAAAAGAAGGCACACAAAGGGAACGACTGTTGCCGGTAAGGAACGAACCCTGTTCTGAGTAAAGGCCATCCTCAGGACGCTTCTCATCCGGCGACAGCGGAAAAAGCAGAATGGGATCAAGAGACAGACCTTTACGGTGTTGCCTCAATCCTAAACCTTCCTTGGAGAGAACGGAAACTGCGGACCAGAAATGGTGCGGAACGGCCAATTTATCCTCTGTCGAAAGTCGAAGGAGCAGTACTGTGGTTCGCTGGGGGCATCGAACTCCGTTCTCGTCTCACAACTACACCAGGTGACCTACAGTCGCGATGATCAATGACATCTTGCGGTTGTCATGACCGTAAACATAGTGAAACAGCTAGATGCAACATCGATTGAACGAAAATGAGGCATATATAGATGCCGAATTAACGATTTAAAGGTGTCTTAACTTAACCTAACACTCGTTGTTTGGCGTGTTCGGCAACGTCTTAACGGATGCCAGAGCCATTGACTTCGACCGCAACCCACGATCCACTGGAGACCAGCTACCTGCTTCAAAGACTCTCAGTAGCTGTCCAGCGTGGGAACGCCATCTGCTCCTCCGGAGCTCTACTATGAACATATAGGATGATGATGATGATGATGATAATAATAATAATAATAATAATAATAATAATAATAATAATAATAATAATAATAATAAAAATAACAGCCGTGGTCGCAGGTGCTGCTGCTGAGATCGCAAGAGACCGAAAGATCTCAAAATACAGTGATATTCTCTCGACACACTGCTTCGTCCCTCTGGCCTTCGAGACTCTAGGCCCCATAAATCAGAAAGGCTTTAGCCTCATCAAGAAAATCGGTCGCCATTTAACCCAAGTATCGGGAGACAAGAGGGAGACTTCTTTCCTGTTCCAACGCCTCTCCATTGCCATCCAGCGATCTAACGCGATTGCCTTTAATGGCACATTCTTGGAGCCAGATTTAAGCGAAGACTGGCAATTCCAGAGAACAGTCACCGGCCGGAAGACAGCCTCAGATCAGTGCGACGAACATTCTACCCATTCAGACCATGCTTCTTCGCTCCCTCGTAATTTCCATTGTCTTCCACCTGACCGGGAACAGTTGTCTCCGCGCGACCTTCCATCGATGGAAGAAGGAGCGATTGACTCCGGCGTGCCTGAAGCCAAGATTAGGGAGGGGGAGAGAACCTGGAACAGGTCGTCGAGACCCAGCCGACGGGCCCCAACCGATCCTCTGGGTCAAGGAGCCACACCGCCTGTCGAAGATCAGCCGGCGGGTCGAAGTCGAGGAGACGTCGACGCTCGGGTCAGTGAAGCCCACGACGCAGGCGCCTTCGAAGCAGACGACGACGGCGATGAAGAGGAGGGAGTTGGTGGCGCTGGATGTTCGTCCGATCCACACCTGAGGTTCTTGCGCTCCATAGAGGAAGCGCCCACAGAACGCTCTGCACTTACAAGACCGCTAACTCAGGGTTACTTCTTCACCACGGCGCTTACAGATAGGATCACGAGATTCGGAGGTCAGTCTAGACGCGCAAGTGAGAGAGACGCTCAACCGAAAGATGGTCGACCCATCGTCACATACATTCGACGAAGCGCAGGTCCAAATATACACACTGATGCAACGGGACAGTTATCCTAGGTTCCTCAATTCACAGATGTTAAAACGAATGTTACAATGATGATGATGATAATAATAATAATAATAATAATAATAATAATAATAATAATAATAATAATATAAATAATGTAAAGATTAGAGTGCTGTATGAGTGCGGGTCGAAAACAACGATTCAGAAGCACTTGGAGTAACATTTCCTCGTTCTCACTTTCTGTTCGGACTGTAAGTAACATTTACTCCCAAAGAAAGAAGAAACTTTCATTGCTATCTTGATATAGTTAGACTATCCTTAGACATATTTTAATCGCTTTTTACGACGTTATATATGTTTTCATGTATACTGAAAATGAAGATACCGCCTTTCTGCTAAAGACAGTGTATATTTTTATGCCATTAGAAACCTAAAATTAATACAAAATAACATTCAAATTGTTTTATACAACATATATGATTGGTGCAATAAAAAAGGATTCAAAGTCTGTCTAAGCAAAACCACAGGAGTTTGATTTACTAAAAATAAAACAAAACTTAAGGTATCGATTGTACTTAATAATAAACAGATTAAAATGGAAAAAAACTGTAAAATTCTGAGGGGTTATATTTGACTTGAAACTAAATTGGAAACCCCATATAGAATATATTATTTTGGAATGCAAAAAGATAATCAATTTAATGACAGCTGTGTCTGGTAACAGATGGGGTGCCTCAAAAAGAGTTCTTCTCTCCATATACAGATTCCTCATCAGGTCTGTACTGGATGCAGCTTACTCAGCAGCAACTGAAGAGACTTCAGAATATACAGTCTGAGGCATCAGGGATAATATGTGGTGCAGCCAAGGGTACTCCCATTAATTTTGACCCTCGAAAATGAGTGTGGGGAAATGCCCTTCCACCACCGTCTACTGCACAACTCGCTCAAAGTTGGGTGAAAAATCCTCAGCTCCAACGACCATCTAGCGACGGAAGTTATGCAGGACCACTGATCCAATTACTACTGCACTACTGACAAGAAACAAAACTCCATGTATAAAAGAACTGAGAAATCTTAAACTCAATTTCTCAACCTTTTCAATATCCTATTTACCAACAAACAACGAACGCCCTGGCATAAACTAGAGTACATAAGTTCACGTGGTCTGTTGATTCAAGACTCCACTTACCCTCCCTCCCTCACCCGTAAAACGCGCTATAAACCCCTCGTTTCAAACAATCAATATTAGGACATCACTTCACCCAAGACACATCCCTCCATCACTAGACTGTTCATGCACCAATTAAAAACATTCACGCTTACATGCATGGAGAAAATATGACAAGTACCTGTTAACCTTCAATAGAATATGCCGTTTCTAGTTTCAAACATACATGAAATTGGTAATTAACAATGATTTATAAATACATGCCTTATTAGATTTATGCCTTATTAAATTTGACCACTTTTACTCATTGTAGAAATAACGTTATATTCACAAATCATTGATCAGTCGTTCATTAGATTCTTACAAACTTTGGCATAAATAATCATTAAGTTCTTCGCCACCACCTTTAGTATTTTATGTATATTTAAACTAGTTCCACTTCCTGTAACGTAAGTATATGCAAGATTAACTTGAACAGATAAAGATAAAGCTATATATACATAACATTTTCAAGTATGATTGAACTGGCCACTATACAAGAAAGATAGAGCACGGGGATTGAATAAGAGGTGACGTGTGCTGCAGTGAAGGATGGATTCGTGCCTTCACATACACGAGAGTGAAGAAGGTGTGGTGGCGGGCCTTCTGAAGAACCAATTTCTATATATAATGTTAGCGTGCATGGATATTGTTGTTACATCACATCGGTCACGCGAAGCAGTTCAGTGGATAGCAACGCTAGCAGAGTCAACCAATTTCTATAGTTATATACAGACTGTAACATGAACGACAGCTGTTTCAATGAACCACAATCTCTGTGAAAGGATAATATGCTCATATCAAGAAATGTCAACAAAGATGAAGCAGATAAGTAAGACGGCCAAGGTGGATAGAACTGGAGCCCCAAAAGATATAAAAAAGGAGGAATGAGGACAGGATGCCGAAATATAACAATCACATAATAATATTTAGCATAGAAACAGTGTTGTTTTTTTTGCGCTATGCGATAAAACAAGACAATTTTACGTAGGCATGTATCTCAGATGGTTGAGGCAGTTTTGCATGAATCTTCCACTCAGTCGGTGTATCCTCGATGATATTTCGAATTGAAACATAACGTACGTCGTCTCTCGAATTCCAATTCACATTGCCATCGTTGTCAAATTCGTTGATTCCTCCTCCGATAACAAAAAGTCGTTCATTATCAAGAATCAAACCAAAGTAAGAAGCGTCTGTCTTAAACTGCTTTCTTTCTTGCCATGTCTTCGCTTTTCCATATCTAATTAACTAATATGAAGTCTGCCATATTTCTTGGTTTCTCATCTGCTGAATCCTATGTCTATTTCTTCCATGTCTTTCCTTTGATAGAATTCAGTGCTCATCACCATGAGAATGTTATTCAGACAAAAGTTTAGTAGTCTCTCGCCTATTTCGTTGTTTTCTCCAAATTCGAATTCACCTATGGATCCTCTCGATGTTTTTCAGTCGTCTCCGACCTTTGCATTAAAACCCTCATAACAGTAATATCGATTAAATGATTAGTAGTTCCTCAGTTTAACGACATCTTATGGCATCAAAGGCCGTTGCCGTCGCCCTCCTCCTTTATCCAGGCTTGGGACTGGCACTACCCCAAACAAGGCGGAGTTGATTGAACGAAAATCAGTTTCATATAGGGTTGGAGTAAACGATTTAAAGGTGTCTAAACAAAGCAAATAAGTCCTGAGAACAGAACTGTTGTGTTGTGTAGAATTCCTCTACTTCCTCATCTGTTGAGTTTGACGTCGATGCCTACACCCGGATAATTGTCGTTATTTCGCAATCTGTTCTGAATCTTGCATTCAGTAGATGTGGCTCAGCTGTGTTATAATCAATCAATGTTATGGCTCCCTCAGTCTTAAAAATCAGTGAAACTCTCTCCAGTTGTCTGTTATTTGATCTTCCGTTTCTTGTCGAATTCTCCCGCACAGTCCACCTCAACTCTAAAAGTCCTCTGCTGATCTACGGAACATTTCCAATTTACGGAGTAGTACATCCAGCTGACCAGCTACAAATGATGTTCCCACGTTCCACTTACCAATGTATGTTTTGCTCTTTGCAATTAAATACCTATTCATATCGATCTCGCATATTGCAAGGGTTTCGTTGGCTGTCGACCTGAGTGATCTTGCTATTTATATTCTTGTAAGACGCGATTCTCCCCTTCCTTTGCAGAGGAGAACCGTTAACATCGTTATCTGGTTCCTTTATACATGTCCTCATCTTGTTATATTTCTCGGTCCTACACCTGGTGCTAACCACTCCTCTCCTGGCAGGGTGAGGAAGCCGGAGTGGCCAATTAATAAGCCTCGTTCGCCCTAAGGTGTCCTTCTAACACCTGTCCTTTGCGATGGCCAGCTGTCTTCTGAATTCCTAGTTTTGCCTGTCCATCTCGCGTGTCGCTCTAGGTAATTTTTCGGTCGAAATCTTCACTACTGTTGACACAGGCTCACCAGACAATCTAATACTTGGGTGTTCACCCTTCCAGCGCGATGAGGTGCAGTAAGGACTTTGGAAGTTTTGCTGTTTTAGACACCTTAAATCGCTTTTTCCAACGCTATATGTCGCTCTTTTTCAGCCACTAGTTTAATCTGCTTTCCTACATAAGTTGGGGTCGACGCCAACGGCCTTGGCTGCCACAAGGTATCGTTAAACAATTAATACTATTATGTATAAACGAAGACCAAAATAACCGTCTGAATGTTCTCAACTGTGGGTCTTTCCTCGTAAATTGTGGACTGGTGTCTCATCGCATAATTGTCCATAAGATATCTCCGACACCGGCGGAAGAGATTCTGTCCTCTTCTGACACCCTGACGTCGTCGACCCTTAGACCACGTGACCCAGTGTAAACCGTCGGACATGTCCTGTTGACCTTTCCCGATCAAACAGTCCATTGGGTAAACGAATCGAAACGAGTTAATTGGACGATTATCAAACGATTATTCGATCGAGTATTTAATAGCGTTTAATGGCGGCTAAAATGGTCGATTGCCTCAAGTGGACCTGTATGGGTCGGAAGTAGTCCTGTAGACAGATGGACGGAGCGAAATACAGTTAAGACGGAGGAGAGGAAAGAAGACAAACATCTCGAAGAAGACCGAATCAAGTTTACAACATACACTAATTATATTCAAGATAATTAGTCATATTTCAGCTGCGAAACATTTGCAGCTAACGGACTCAGAAGAACGAGTAGTTAGGTATGTTATTGGAATAAATTAACATTTTACATTACTAGAACCAGCAGATTTGTGCATAAATTGATCACATTCGACCTCTTACGCGTCGCCTCTGATGTTAACATAATAGAGTATTACATGTTGCTCTCATTAATATTAATATTAACAAATGTATATCAGTCCAAAACAATGAGAGAGGCTTATATCGTTCATTAATTCGCGTATTAGGACTAAAGTAGGCTTGAATTAAGACTATTGAGGCCTCTAATCATGAAGTGATGTGGGCCTCCCTCTTTCTCCTCCTCGAGGCCACTGCTCAACGTTGGACGAGTGGAGGAGTTTGGAGGAGCTGATCCCAAGGCCGGGTACTGGGCAAAACTCCAGCCGCCAAACCTTTCCTTACTGTATTATTTCGCAGCGGTCTCACTGGTTCGGGTCGGGAGCGCCACTGATGAGTCTCTTTTTGAAGTGGCGCTTTATAAATGTCAGATTGCATTTACAATTACAATTACAATATGCGTTTTCTGTACGATTAATATTGATTGAACGAAAATGAGATATATATGTATATATAAGGTTGATTAGAAGTGAATTAAAGGTGTCTAAGCCAAAACTAGCATTATTTAATAGTATCGAGCGTTCAACATCTTCTGGCAGCCAGGGCCGTTGACATCGATCGTATACAGGTGCAACTGAAACAGAGCCAGAACTTGACATAGTAATAGTTTCTAGTGTTTAACGACATCTTATGGCATCAAAAGTCGTTGACTTCGATTGGAAGAAATTTCGCTCTTTCTCCTTTTTATTTTTACAAAACATGAGCGGGTAGATTCCCACAGTTTAAAGACATCTTACGGCATCCAAGGCCTCCTCCTTTATTCAGGCTTGGGACTGGCACTAGCCGACTAAAGACGGTGACGGAGTTTCAATCTGACTTAGTAGTAGTTCCGATGTCTAACGACAGCTTCTGGCATCAAAGGCAGTTGCCGTCTCCCTCCTCCTTTATCCAGGCTAGAGACTGGCACTACCCCAAACAAGGCAGTGGCGGAGTTCAATCTGACTTTACTTACGAAAATGAGAAGTATATTACTCGAAAAGAGAGATTTAATGGTGTCCAAATGTGGCATTACATTATTAGGTAGAGTCGGTATTTCCTTTTTTAACGACTCTGAGTCATTACCTTTATCCAGGCTTCCAACTGGCACAACCCGACTAAAGGCGGTGGAAGAGCTTGCAAGTGGTTGAATGGAAAGGCCCAACTAATAGTAGTTTCCATTGTTTAACGACATCTGATTCAGAGTGAAGGGAGAGAGAGAGAGTTCAATCGTTTATTGTCATCATATGATTACAAACATTGTTGACGACAGCTCATAGAATCCGTTTAGTATTTAAAGTTCTCATTAAAGAATGTGTGTATTATTTTAACGATTGTCTTATTGTTTCTTTCTAAAACAATTAGAAATAACAGATATATTATTATCATGTATCGGTATATACAGGTTTACAAATTTCTTAATTACCAACATGTAACATAACAGTTGGGAATTTACTGACATTTTATTTAACCTTCATTTATAATACAATCAACTATTGTCTTCTGGTTATTTATAGGCCTAGGCCTAGACAATCAATCGTCTTTATTAAAATAATACATAGGAACTTTTTGAAAGATACTGTATTTCAAACAATACATTTACAATAGCAGACATAAGCAAGTATTTAAAGCTAATTTATCCATGGCTCAAATCAAGGTAACCATATTTCCATATTCTTTCATTATTTCTTTATTCTACCAAATGTAATACGCGGTGGTGTAGGAGTATGTTCTGTGCTTTGTAACCGGAGATTCGCGGGTTCGATTCTGCCTCAAGCCACTGCATAGCGACCTTTGACAACTTGCTCAATTGTCTGTGATGAAGGCAACGGGAAACAACCTCAGTCTTCTCATCCCCAGGTGACATAAAGCTAATGCACCCGCCTACGAGTAGAGAACTTAACGTCATCATCCACTAAATAGAAAATTGTGAGAAGCGATATAAAGGTGTCTAAGGAGAGCCTTGTATTAATTAGATGCATCGAATGTTTGACATCTTACCGCTGCCAGGGCGGTTGAATTCAATTTTCTTCACACTTACTGCGATTAGTTTCTTCGATGTTTAACGACATCTTATGGCAACAAAGGCCGTTAAAGTGTAGGATCAAGTGCCCAGTAGTATCTGCCAACGATTATTCGAAAAGATTTATATATAACATTGAATAAAAGTGATTTACAGGTGTGTAAGCGCGACTTTATATTATCAATAGAATTTTGAGCGTTTAACGGCTTCTGGCTGCCAGTACATACAGCTAACATCGACAATATCCTACGTTTCTGGTGAAATCTGGTGCTTGTGGTTGATAAAAAACTAGGCATTTAGAACGTGAAAAAAGGAATTAAGGGTGTCAAAGCTCTAAATGTTGGCCATTATTATCAGTCGTCATTGGCAGTACCCAGTTTCTAAGGATTTCTTGCAGCTGCAGGAGTGATTAAAGTCGACCTGCTTGACCTGCTATAGCCTCCTTTTATACATTTTATTCATTAAAAGAGGTTAAATACCAGGGAACCCATATCCGCTAAGGATTTGTTGTTACTTAAGCTACGTTCGACATCAACTGGCAGCTGCGTTCGATGTTGCTAAACACTAAGTACTACGATTATTTGGTTACGCTTAGACACCATTAAATCGGTTTGTGCAATATTATAAATTATAAAATTGTTGGTATGTGACCTCCCAATTTAGACGTTAAAATCGACCTGAATTCGTTGTTCAAATAGTGTCACAAGGACAGAGCAAAATATAGGACAGACCAGCAAAATACGAGCTGAAAACATCTTCGAGAACGAACTAGGAGTCAGTATAAAAACAGTGAGTATGAACTGCAAATAAGCAAGAACTTTAAAGGCGTAAACCTTACGTCAGTGAGTGAGTCAGTGAGTGAGTTAGTGAGTGAGTCATTCATTCATTCATTCAGTCAGTCACTCAGTCAGTCAGTCAATCAGTCTACGTCAGAATAATGTCGCCGTTAACGGCCCTGGCAGCGACGAAATGTCACTAAACGTATGATACTACTACTAATAATTGCCTAGCATTTGACACCTTTAGTTTTCGTTTCTCTCACCTATATAAACCTCATTTTCGTTCAAACTCCGCCACAACTCCGCCACTGCCTTGTTTAGGGTAGTGACAGTTCCAAGCCTGGATCAAGGAGGAGGGCTACATCAACTGTTTTTGATGCCATAAGCTGTCGTTAAACTGAGGAACTACTACTACCACTACCTTGTTTCGGGGTAGCGCCAGTCCCAAGCCTGTATAAAGGAGGAGGGCGACGTCAACGGTCTTTGATGCCATAAGATGTCGATTAACACTGGATCTACTAACTCCGCCACTGCAGAACTCGGGTGGCGCCAGTCCCAAGCCTGGATAAAAGAGGAGGGCGACATCATCGCCTTTGATGCCATAAGATGTCGTTAAACATTGGAACTACTAAATCGGTAGAATTGTCCAACACGCCAAATTTCACGCCAACGGCCATAAGCCATAAGATGTCCTTTTGAACGGAATTTCAAAAATGTATACTTGTGTCACATAGTTGGTATATCATGGGAACTAGCGCCAGACATCACTAATTATCTTCTTAAACCCCGAACATCACCTTAAGATTCTAATATGGAGTAAGGTGAGTTCCTGCCGCATGGTGGTCTATCGGTGTCGTGTTTGGTCAATGATCAAGCGGTTGCGGGTTCGACTTCGTGTAGCTACCCTGGGAAAGTTGTTTGCGCAAAACGTGCCTCTGTCACCATGCAGTAGAATTCGATACCGGCGTAAGTTGGGAAGTAAACGGCAAGTACTGCGATGCACTGGCCCCGTGTCCTGGCCTTTGGGATTCGTCCATTGCCGGCCGAAGGGCTTAAAGAAAAGTACATTTAGCGCCTCCCTTACTTCTCACTTATGAGACATGGGATACTATACTTTATTTAACGGTTGTAAATGCTACAGAAAGTCACGAGAAGTCAATTGTACTCGAAACTGTCGCTGGTTTTTGCGGTTGGAATCCTCCTCTTGGCTAGCTGACGGTTTTTGGCCTTGTCTTCTTTATTTTACACTTTTTTAAAATATATACATAATATATAATATATGGCATTTTCAAGTGTTTAAACGGGCCACTACACAAGAAAGATAGAGCACGGGGATTGAATAAGAGGTGACGTGTGCTGCAGTGAAGGATGGATTCGTGCCTTCACATACACGTGAGTGAAGGAGGGTGGTTGCGGGCCTTCTGATGAACCAATTTCTATACATAATGTTAGTGTGCGAGCTGATATTGTTGTTACGTCACAGGTCACGCGAAGTAGTTCAGTGGATAGCAACGCTAGCAGAGTCAACCAATTTCTACATTTATATACAGAAACACGAAAGACAGTTGTTTTAATGAACCACAATCTATGTGAAAGGATAATATGCTCATATCAAGAAATGCCATTTTGTATTATGTCGAAGGTGAAGCAGATAAGTAGACGGTGACGGTGGATAGAACTGGAGCCGCACGAGATATAGAAAAGGAGGAATGAGGATAGGATACCGAAATATAACAATCACATAATAATATTTAGCATAGAAACAGTGTTTTTTGCACTACACGATAAAACAAGACAATTTTTCGTAGGCAATTATCGCAGTTGGTTGAGGCAGCTTTGCATAAATCTTCCACTCAACTGGTTTGTCATCGATGATGTTTCGAATTGAAACGTAACGTACGTCGTCTCTGCATTTCCATTTCTTTTGGCCGCCTTTATCCGTTACGTCGATGCCTCCTCCTCCGATGACAAAGAGTCGTTCATTATCAAGAATCAAACCAAAGTAAGAAACTTCTGTCTTAAACTCTTGTCTTTCTTGCCATGACTCTGTGTCAAAGTTGAAAATAGAACATATTTCGCATCCCACTAAAACAACAGATGTCTCCCAAAGTGCAGCTCGCATCATTGAATAAGGGCGTGGCATTGGTTTTGAAAGGAGAGTGCATTTGTTCTGTTTAGTGTCGTACACTTGAACGCAATTCATCGCACTGTAATCTTTATCTCTGCCACCGAAAATGTAGAGCGAAGTCTTGAATGGAACACAGTTGTCTGAACCATAGACACAGTGAACCAGCTTTCCAATCGTAGAGCATTTGTCGGTGACTGCGTTGTAGGCTTCCACGCTGTCTAGAACTCTCTTATCTGAATGTACATATCCTCCACAGATGTACAACATCTCAGCGATAAACGCTGCGCTGTGTCTACGTCGGCCTTGAACTAAAGATCCGCATTTCGTCCAACCGGAAGCCATGTTGTATTTCCAGATTTCATCTTCTTTGGCTCCTATTCCTGTAACGTACATCGTGTTACAGTAAACTGAGGCTGTCGTTTCTCTGCGCATTGTAGTCGGTATTTGTTGTTGAGTTGAAATTTCATTTGGACGACGCAGATTTATTTGGATTGTGGCCGTATAACCATTTAATCCCACGACAATTCCATAGTACTCAATCCGTGCAGTGGTTTCTGTGTTAGCAGACGAAACAGGTATATTGAAAATTGATGGTTAAACTGCAAAAATATTATTTTATCTTCTATATTTATTATAACTGACCATTTATCCGAGCATTTATTCATTTTCTCACTTCTCATGAACATTTGTCAACGAATTATTAAATATAATGTAAATGATATCGAATGCAATGTAATATAATGTAATATTGTGTAATCGAATATAATGTAATCCAATACAGTTTAATGTAAGCAAATGTAATCTAATGCAATCATTTAATCTCAGGTTATGTGTTGTAATGAAATTCAATGTGATCTAATGCATTATGATGCGATGTAATGTAACACAACCTTAATAAAGCGAATGTTATATAATGCAATGAAATATGATGTGATCTATTGTAATGTTATTTAATGTATTGTAGTGTAATGTTACACAATAAAAGGTGATCTCTAGAAACGAGTATAGCTTAGTTTATGTTATAAAATACGTTGCCTCAATCAACGGTCGCTTCCTAGCAAAACCATATTTTAAAACCACAAATCATTCGAAACACACCAATTTTTTTAGGTCTCTCAGGCCTGATGTCATGCGACACAGAAGATAAGCAATCCGTGGATAAATAAGAGATTTCAACCCAAACCTAATCGATATCACAAAAGTAGGAGACCAAAGAGAGAACTTGTCCTCTTTGCAAGTTCTCTCTTCACTCTCCTAAAAGAACAAGCCATCTACCTCAGAATGTTAATTTAAGCAATGTGGAAAATTTTTACCTTGAATTTGTCCCACAACATTCCTATTGGACTTCTCTAAAACTTCTCGTATATCTGTTGTTTGGAAAGAAACTTCGAATGATCGACGTAGACGACCAATGAATGCCTCGTGATCTTTCTCCAACTCGTCTGCTCTCACTGATAATTTGTCATCACAGCTGCAGATGTCGCTGGCCGATCCTTTCGATGTTAGTTCGGTGTAGTAAGTCTCAAAACTTTTTAAAATGACGTGAATTCGATCAATTTCTTCCTTCTCGTTTTCACAATCCTTGAGTTGCTTCTGTTTTATCAGAGACAACTCATCCAGAAGGGACTTTGTGTGGTTATCTATCATTTCTTTAAGTTCTCGATTTCTTTTTCGAATTTCATTTTCTGTCTCTGCTAATTTTAAAAGGATATTTTCCTTTCTTTGTTCCACGCTTTTTCCCTCTTTCAACACCTCATCTGCGTAAGTTGCAATCTTTAATACATTTGTGTGAATTATTTGTCGGAATTGCTCCTCGACTGTCGTCACATCTTTGCATTTATGTGATGCATGATTTTCAACAAAACACGACACGCATAGGATTTTCTTGCAATCAGCGCAATAGAAGTCTAACGGCTTTTGATTATGATCAGTGCAATTTCCTTTTCGTAGCATTTTTCTGATGTCTTCTTCCGTGTATCTTCCAATTTTCGCAACATGATGGTTTTTGCTTGATTTATGCAATTTATGTGCTTTTGCACAAATATCGCAAAAGTTGTCTCTGCATTCGAAGCAGCGCATCGTAGCAGTTCTTGTCTTTTCGTCGCCCTCATAGAGATCTTTACATATATCACAAAGAACGACTGACGTGTTACTTAGTTGCAAATTGGTTGTGACTTCCATGAGATGTTCTATGAAGAAGATTTTCTGGAGTCCGTCCAGGCCATCAGCTGGAACGGTGAACAAGTTTCTACACAAGGGACAAGGCATATTGTCTCCCGGTTTCTTCTTTGCCGCATTGACCGTTTGTTTAAGGCATTCGAGACAGAACGTGTGGATGCATTGCAAAATTCTAGGATCAGTAAATGCTTTGAAACATATACAGCATTCCGACAGTTTCTGAAGTTGATATCCCGTTTCACTCATGTTCAATGGTTTAATTGTCGTCTGCAATCAAAATTTACTTTTCAACTTGATTTATTTTGAACCACGTATAAAGTTCTGCTAATAATTTGATTATTACATAATGAGAAATTATTAATATTCTAAAAGTGAATTTCATCTGACGAACCTGCTTGAAAGTGCCAGAAACAGATGAGTAAGTTGGTTATGTGCAAGAAAAATCTCAGATTTTGACCATGGCCGAATAAATTGATCACTGGTATTTTTAAAAATAAATTGGCATAACTAAAATAACCCAATTGGCATAGGAGGAAATTACCTGAATTTCACCGCCAAGGCTTCTTTTTACTTTTCACTACGCCTTTTGTTTTTCATACTGTACCTATCATCGAAATATACCATCGTTGAAAGCCTTTGGCATCGGCTCATAGCTACATTTAACCTAGAAAATAGTTCGTAAATTAAACTCCGAAAATCAGAGTGGAATGAATGACTTTGACAAATTACGAGATAGTTAGGACTCAAACAAAAATAACTAAATGTTGTCTTATTTTGTGTCGTCCTCTCAACAGGCTATTTTTTAATACAGCTCACTGTCTGCGAATGTTATATACACAAATACCTACATATCTATATAAGAATACCTACTTACGTGCATAAGCGTGTAACTGATAACACGTCTCAGTTACTGCTGACTTCTTTGATTCTTACAACTGTTGTTACTCTACTCCATCCATACTTACGCCTTTTACAGATAGGCTTAGACAGAAACCTCTCCGTGATTTAAATAATTTTTGTCCAAAGGATAACATGGCATATGAGGAAGACAACATATAGACATACATATATGTACATGCAACTTGATTTGACTTCATGTCCGCTGTCTTATCGTTCTTTTGGCTTTCCATGTGTGATTTTGACGGATTATAAGATATTATCTAAAGGTTAAATATGCTTGATAATTCTCACAGTTTGAACGAGTCTGTTGCCAAGTCTGCGTGTCGGAAATAATTTTGGTTTCCAACACGGATTTACTGCGTTCCGGAGGGTTTTGTGCATGTTATCGTGGTCTTCTGTTACTAGAATTTTCCATTTACGGAGAGGTGACTGGATTACAGCTAGACATTTGAGCCTCAGACCTACAGACCTATGTACGCCGTCTAATCTTGGATTGGGTGGAAGAAGGACGAAGAGAGTCTTTGAAGCGGCACCGACCGTCAATCAGGAAGTGGCTCTACTAACTTCCGCAGCCTTCTCATTTCTGTCAACCAAAACATAACCCATCGTGACAGCTGCTCTGCTCCGTCTACTGCTCTGTCTCTCCCTGGTCTTCTGGCTACCAGACTTTGACCTTCTCATGGTACCGTTGGATGACCCCTCTGACTTGATGCAACGCTCGGATTTAAACTGATTCCTGCGCTTAGCTTTAGAGCAACGCTTTAGAAGTTTTTCTAGGTTATAATTACGATTATGATTCTATCATTTAATGTTTGAACTGTCATTCGACCGATCTGCTCTTTTAAGCCATTCACGAGACGAACAGAATTAGTTACTCCATCTAACAAATGTTACATAAACCTGGATAAGATTCTTTAATTCAAACAACTGATTAATCACATTACTACGCACTTATGTATTATCTTTGTAACCGTAGCTTATAAACCTGTTTTCAAGAAGTTCTCTTAATATACATAAAAATTCGCTGGTAAATGTTAATTACGACCATCGATTGATAACTTCTGTATTTTTGTAAGGTCGACGGTTTCACGATAAATTACATCAATGTGAGGTAAATGTAAATATCCCTTACGGCAATAAGATGACGTTAAGCACTCGATACTGGTACTATTATTTAGCAAAAGCTGCGCAGAAGAATCTCTTTGTAACAAGCATATACAGGAGTATAGCATCAACGCATCTTTCCTTCTTTACAAGTCCATAACTAGATTCTGTAACTCTCTTCATTTATCTGTCCATTCTGCTCAGTCACTTGTGTCACTTTGTTCTCAACTTAACCCATTTGATTTTGCTGATCCACCGCAAGCTGTATCTTTGTCTTAGTGGAATTATATTCTGGATATTGATCTGATTGCGACTTTACTTTGGCGCGTCATCGGTTGTTGCCTTGTGCATTAAACAACGGCACGAAAAAAGTTACTAATTACACTTACAGAATTCGCCCTTTGCTTGACTTAAAAATAGCAGATAACATCGTCCCATCTATAATCCATGTTAAAACTAGACTACTGAATTGCAGTTTTCCCGAATACAGACACCACCCATATAAAACGCCTTCAAGCAATTATGTAGGCTCTCGCTCGTGTAGTCACCAAATCTTCGAAACACCATCACATAACTCCTGTTCTCAAATCAACTCACTGGCTTAAAATACCTGAACGAATAGAGTACACAGTCCTATCATTAATTTTACCAACAATACAATTGAATCCTCCAAATCATCATATTTTGTCACTGATTTATAATCCAACCACTCTGTTCAACCCGCTCCTCTTCTGGCGTGACACTTCTCTATCTTCCCGTCCGTCATTCTTAAACTTTGAGAAATCGCTGCGTAGCCATAACTGTTCCTCCCCCTGAAATAAACTTCCACCAGAATTACGACAATTATCTGACCAATCATACGAATTCGCCATCACTTCATCCTTTGCAATTTCTGCACTGGTCTTTCACAAAAGACTGAAAACATTCCACTTCCACTGCTCCATCCTGAACCTTCTTCTTCTCCTTTTCTATTTGTCGCTCCAATTTCAGTCACCATCAACTGTAGTCGTCTGACTATCTGCTTGTCTGACTCTTGGATCTTGAGCCGGAACCGTTTATAACCCTCTTACCTCGCGATTTTGTTTTAATTGAGCGCCTGTGAATAAGCTAGTTCTCGCGACTCAGCTTCATTGAGCACTTTAGAAATCTCGAGTTTGCGATTACGATTACAATTTTCAGCGAATCTTCGTTCGTCATTTGCTGAGTAATATTATTCTGCGTCAATGGAATTATGTCGTTTAATTTCCCAAAGCTTCTTCATTTTTTACTTTCGAGTTCAAGTTCTTCGTTGTTAGATTTGCTTTAGTCCAATAAATAAATTAGGCCTACTTGTATGTTCTAAGATAAATTGACAAAAGAGCAAATTAACTTAAAGTATTCTCCAACCAACGCCAAGACTTGACTTTGCAAAGCACCTCTTGTCTTGCATATCTATAATGAAAATATACAGGCTTTGAAAGCCTCTGACATCGCCGCAACGCTACATTTAGCCTACAAAATAGTGCGCAATTCCAACTCTAAATATCACAGTGGAATGTATGGCTTTAACAGATCAAGCACTAGTTAAGACTCAGGCAAAAGAAATAAAAACATCTCTTACTTTGTGTAGTAATCGCAGCACGATCTTATTTGATACGGCGTCTGTTAAATTAGGTCAGTGTATGCAACTGATATTGATTCTCAGTTACTGCTGACTGCCTTGGTTTCTTACAACAGCTCAGCCTCGCTACCTTGCTACTCATGCATCCTACTGATAGGCTTAGGCAGAACCTCTGCGTACAGATAACACGCCTTATCAGATAAGGAATAGTGTTAGAGACTGCTCATGTTGTCGTAGCCAATGACTTTAAATGCCAATATTGATTTATTCAATGTTGAGTAGTCCAGTTGACTACATACGTGCATGCATATATACACACATACATGAAGCATGCAGACATACATATATACATACATATGCACATACATACATATATAATATTTATTTATTTATTTATTTATTTATTTATTTATATTCCTATATGTATACATACATAATCACAAAGAGTGTGTCTTAAGAACCATACGGTTACCACTCAAGTCCAGTCATTCGTAGTCCTATGTATTGGCAGCCAGTTGCCTCGCCATAAATTCCTCGCTTCACTTAATCCGTTAACACTCATACTGATAGCAGCATAAACAAATCGAATGAGTAGAGGAATGCTGGAGAGGAACACCAGAGTTCAATCGCTGAACCGAACTGCTGTAGTCAATTCGAGAGTAACCAGTGGTCAGTGGACAGATTTTGTCAACCAACCATCGATGGATTGACCTACACAGAGACGATACGCTGTATAATGCAATGAATTCGAATAAACATCTCAACATCAACTCCATCTGCTTCTGACCGACCGTCGGGTTGATGCGTCGATTAAAATCTCCATGACAAATACATCCATATACATGTTAGATATTCAATGCGCATTCCGAATAACACTTCTTTGGACATAATCGGCCGAAATCCTCGACGCTCGATAGGCTGGAAGACTGACTAAAAAGGTTAAGATGTGTTGTTTCTTATCCGAATGGTAGTTTCTTTGTGATTCACCGACCCGCTACGCAACCCTATGCCTATGCCTATGACTATGCCTATGACTATGCATATGCCTATGCCTATGACTACGCCTATGCCTATATATATATATATATATATATATATATTGATTTATTCAATGTTGAGTAGTCCAGTTGACTACATACATACATGCATGCATATATACACATACATGAAGCATGCAGACATACATATACATATATATATATATACATGTATATATATACAGACAGCAACACGAACGACCAGTGTTTTAATGAACCACAGTCTCTGTGAAAGGATAATGCTCACATAAAAATTGTCATTTTTTATTAATACAAAGGTGGAGCAGATAAGTAGACGGCTAAGGTGGGTAGAATTGGATCCGCAAGAGATATTAAAAGAGGAGGAATGAGAACAGGATACAGAAATATAACAATCACATAATATTTTATGAAAGAAACACTGTTGCTTTTTACACTATGAGATAAAACAGGATTGTAGTGAAAAGTTGTGTACTGAAAAGTTATAAAAACAATCAGGGTTTTAGTTTTTGCATATTGTGAACTGTATTATGTCGGATAATTTAGATTATGTATTTGTGTAATTAATACGTACGGAACACTTGGGAATAGTTAGGCGAGGATGTCATTAACGAGAGGCGGATTGTAAGGTGGAATTAAACGAGAGAGAGAGAGAGAGAGAGAGAGAGAGAGAGAGAGAGAGAGAGAGAGAGAGAGAGAGACGGAACAGAGGGACGGTGATCGGATGGCGAAAGGTTGAAGTTGGATGATTGACAGACGGAGGGAAAAAGTTAAGGAAGGGTGCGAAGCGAAGAAGGCATTCGCTAAACAACGGTCGAAGGAGGCGTTAGGTTCCGGAGAACAGAAGAAAAATAATAAAACTGTATCTCTGATAAGGACATCGCTTGATTATTAGGTATTTGCGAATCAAAGACTGACTTTGCTGAATTTGCTGTATATACGGTGCACATATTTGTAATATACAGTACGTGTGAAAGAAATAATCGACGTTACGTCTCTGTACGGTCGGACTGATCCATTCACGAACCCGCGTGCTGTTAAAGGCCTAAAGAAACCCGAAGTTAAGCTGCTGATCAGTAGCACCGCTAGCAACCATATTCTGAAAGGAGATTCGTGTTCGCCGGCGACCCTTGATGGAGCAGGACTCACAAGCAATCTCTTCAATAAGTGAGGCAGTCAGTGAGTCAGTGAGCCAGTGAGTCAGTCAGTGACTCAGTCAGTCAGTCGATCAGTGAGTGAGTACGTGAGTGAGTCAGTCAGTCAGTCGATAAGTCCATCAGTCAGTCAGTCAGTCAGTCACTCGGTCAGTCAGACAGTCAATAAATGGCAAACAGAATTCCAACATCAGAATAAGGTCGCTGTCGACGGCCGGGGCAGCCACACATTGTCGCTAGGCTTTTTATACTTCTACTAAGTGGCTAGGATAAGACACCTTTAATTCTTGTTTCTCGCTTCTATATAAATTTCATTTTCATTCAGCCAATGACTTGTTTGAGGGTAGTGCCAGTCCCAAGCCTGGATAATGGAGGAGGGCGACGGCGACGGCCATTGATGCCATAAGCTGTCGTTAAGCTGAGGAAATACCAACGTCAACGGCATTTGATGCCATAAGATGTCGTTAAACTGTTAGAAACCAAATACTGTAACGTAAGATAACGTCGACGTCAACGGCCCTGGCAGCCACAATATGTCGTTAAACAACGAAAACTGACCGAGACAGACCCTACAAACTGACTCTTGCTGATTTGAATTGATACAGCTCCAGTCATTCAGCTCCCTCTGACGCAGTTTTTGTGTGGTGCTGAGACATTTTGGACATTTACAGTAGATTACTGTCAACGTAATCACTTGTGACTGAGATATGAGGATAGAGAGGGCCATGGGTTTGTATGCTGTATATACTGTATGTCTCGTTGTATACAGGTTTAAGTCAGTCGATAGTAGTTCGCCGTTGAGGTGGTGAAAGAAATTCAGTTAAGCTAGAAACTGTACATATACATGTTATAACTTTAGCTTTTTGAAAGAGAAGATTATAATACAGAATATAAAACGTAAGTGTGCACTTTTTCTATAGCGACCGTATGACCTTGACCCTTATTTTTCATTGAATTAAGTGGGTGAGATCCTTCACCACCGCTGCCCGTTTGAATGGGCGCCACACCATTTAAAGTCCTGTGTATGTTTTATAAGAGGAAATGGCGTTTGTCCTTGAGGGAGAGATAGGCCGCGTTGTCTCGTGCGAAAGATTTTAGGTAGACTTAGGACCGTACGGTAGATATATCGGTAACGTTTGTCTAACAGATAAAGGACTGATAATTGCATTGAAATAAAATGGCAATACCTGTCTCTTGTTTCACAACAGCCTCAAAGCTATTTTGATTATTGAATTATTTCATATAGTGAACTTGATTTCCTCTTCTCCGAGAGGTTTGTCTTCCTTCCTGTCCTCCAGTTCAATTGTCTTTCTCTCCGTCCATCTGTCTTTGTTTACCAACGACACATGAGTAGCCCTACAGATCTCATTCTGAGCCGAACAGGTCCAACTGAGGCAGTCGACCACTTCAGCCGCCATTACACGCAATTAAATATTCGACCGAATAATCGTTTGAGTATTCCTACGATTAACTCGATTCGATTCGATTACCTATTGGACTGTTTGATCGGGAAAGATCAACAGGAAATATCCGACGGTTTACACTGGGTCACGTGACCTAGCGATGGACGACGTCCGGGTGTCAGAAGAGGACAGAATCGCTAGTGGGCGAGATATCTTTTGGGCAATTACCAGATGAGACACCGGTCCATAATTTACGATGAAAGACCCACAATTGAGACCAATGAAATGATTATTTTGGCCTTCGCTTGATAGGCTATTGGTTAGCATGGTGGATTGTAGACTTGAAGTTTCGGTATTTAAATATTCGTCAGGACCGAAAGATGTCGTGAGATTTCTGCTCAAAATAATGGACAAGGAGTCTGTGTCCGATTGAACAGAGCTCCGGTCGTTGGCTTGCGATGTGTGCAGGGTCATGATTTATTTTGTCAGGCTCTATGCACATTTCTGACAACGGAAAAATCACATGTAGGATCTAATTAGACTTCGAAAGACTCTTGTAAAAGATCACTTCACTGCTCCCTCTGCACTTTTCCACTGACAGACTACATCTATGTTATTGCGTACATTAATATACGTGAAGAAGAAGAAGAAGAAGAAGAAGAAGAAGAAGACGAGCAGGTCCTTAATCTTGCCTGAGAGGTATACATTAGTTTCAAGTGTTAGCAACTTCATTTCATAGCCTCGGCATAAGAGGTGGGTATATGTTGCTATCCCCCGTTTTCTGATGTGCAGTTCGAAGTTCAGGCGGCGAGGGAGAGTACTACCCCCCCCAACCCTCTTATACCGGAGCTAATTAAATTAAGCTTTTAACACTTCACCCTCACGAGTGCCTCTTACGATTACCTTAAAGCGCTGCTAACAAAAACCATAAAAATTTCATGAATTCTAAAGCTTTCGGTATAGCTTCGCCTGTGTATCTTAAAAGTGGGCTTGGCTGACAGCTTGCGCAAGCGGCTTCAGACGGGCCCGCCGTTAAACGGAGTAAATCTCTCACTCTCTATTTAAATAGTAAATAGTAAAACTTGTTGGTGTCACTTGACTAGAAGACTGCTCTGGATCGCCAACAATGTCATTTATGACATCTTGTCCAGTAAAAGAGCCTTAACCCTTTTGAGAGAGAGAGAGAGAGAGAGAGATTTTTTATTGACATCCAAAAAATAATTAACAAATACAATTATAGTCTGTCACATACAGTGGTGCCAATGGGCTGAGCTAAAAGGAACAAACAGTTCCGCTACTAAGGTCACCAATTTACATTAATTACACAATTTTATAAAGAATACAATTTTTTCGATGCATAAATATAGTCTAGAGATATTTGCGCGACACGTCGTATGTAGTTTTTCTACTTTGTTCATTAAACGGTCGATTGACCAACTAAGTTACCAGTATATTTGGGGATAGTTTTCCGCTTTTGAGGGGCATCGAAAGGCGCTATACGAAAACTGATATACATTGATTTTTAAGAAGTCGCAAGTCCTCAGACACTGGTTAAATCTTCTACTGTTAGCGTCTGTTAGTTAAAAAACGGACTCAAAGTAGGTCTAGGTCACTAGAAGCATCGGTGACGGAGAATGCAACTTTAGTTCGATGCAAAAGTTCATTGACTATTTGCGTAGACAGACTTCATTTCACAACAAGGTTCAGATAACCTTGACTCTTCATTTTTTATTACTAGTTTCTCAGCTCATTAGTCGCACTTTAAGTAGTCGGGAAAGATAGCACATATATTTTTATCCCGATGAGTCAAGAGTAAAACTGTCTTCTTGGTATTCGTGCATATAACAAAATATTTCGATCTGTGCCAGAGTTTACATTCAGACGTCGGCCTACATGCATATTAATAAAATTACAAAGTGTTATCAAATTGGAGGCTGGCCACACCACAGCAAAATTGTCGTTTGGCAATACATGTTGTATGCGTGGGGCGACTTGAGAAAGCTACAACTAAAACAAAGCAATCAGCAGAGCGCATAGCAGATCACACCTGTACCTGCAATTACGACAACAGTACGCTTTCACAAAATATCAGGAACAAGGGTAAAGTTTCCTAGGCGGCAGCCACTTCGTACTATAGAATGTCATGTGATCAGTTTATGCACCATAGAGCAAACAAACATCTCAATGAACAAGTTAACCATAACAGATATATGTGCGGCCAATTGCATGTGTGCGGCTCAGTTTTAGATTTTCTGACTTTGGACACAGAAGTGCAATAAATAAATAAACATGTCACTCAGGAAGTCAAGGCAAAGATCTGGGCAAAGGTCGTTTCTAAGAACGCTTTCGTTTAAAAGGACTGATTCACAGGAAGCGTGACATTTACACAGAGACGACGATCAGAAAAAGGTCAGACATTTTATAATATAATTTGTACTGTTAACAGACGGTTCGAAGTAAGAGGAGTTTGAAGTAAATTTAAGGCCATAGCGCATAGAAAGCACCTAATTGATCGTTATGAAAATGACCTTTAAAATAAAAGATACAACCTTACGAAAGCTTCAGTGTTCCCTTATTGTAAAGGTCGATACCCAATGCCTACTTCAAGTGGTTCAACCCCGCTTTGAATCAATGCAAGATCTAAACCAAGCGTTTCTAATTCTTTCTAAGAAGGTTGTTGTGAAGCATAGGTGCAATTGACTAAAGCTCATGTAAGCTCAGGCATATCATCTTACATCTTTATCTGCGTAGGCAACCAATGGGCGTGAGAATAAATGATCAGGTGTTATTGCATTCAAGCAGTTCAACATCTCCTATGAAACATGTTCAATGAAGTGAGACATTAGATAAATATATAACGGATTAGGCAACATCGAGCAAATAAACATTTGTCTTTAAAGTCATTGGTTACGACAGCATGAACAAACAGTAATTTCAAAATTGCAACTAGTCCATTTTTTTAGCACGAACTATGCCATAGATCTTATTATCCATTGTATAATTGACCTAAATCAAGAAGAGGTTTCTGCCTATGTCAATCAGTCAGTCGCTTATGGAGCACAACAAACGAGTCAAAAACATTTTTAGCACACGAGAAAGTTACAGGTAAATTGACTTTGTTGTCAATTACATGCATAATTCTTTACTTAATTCATCTAGCAACATATCTGAATAAGAAACTGTCGAGAAGGAACGAAGTAAGAAAACATTTAATTATTTTGTCTAAGTAATAACTATCGTTATATTTGTTAAATCCATTTTTTAATGTGATCGTTGTTGATTATGCAAAGTGTTTTGTAGCTGTACTTATCCAAGAGCTGTCTTAGGCTGTAGAATTTGACGACAGGTATAAAAAAAACAAGGAACGAGTACAAATCAGCGACGGCCTTTTCAATGCTGCAGAGAATTTTACAGTTAATGATTCTGATGCGAATTTATCTTTAAAATTCAACAGATAAATCTATTCGGCCAGAGCAACTCTTAGAATTTGAAATCGAAAGTAAAAATTAAGCAGTCGAAAATTAACCCGTTGATTTCCAATGATGTAGAATTATTAATAAGCAAGTGGTGAACGACGATTAGTCGATATAAATAAACTGCTAGGACAGCAATAAGGAAGGAAATTTGTTCGTAGTCAAAATCTTAGATTTTTCTTGCACATGACCTACTATACTCATCTTTTGCTAGCACTTTCAGGCAGCTTCGCCAAATGAAATTCATTGCTAAATTTCAATTTCTGTCATTCTGTTAAAATTAAACTATTAGCAAAAGGCCTACATCATTGGTCTTTCAAAAATAATCAGAGTTGAAAAGTAAAATTTGTTTGGCAGGCAGCAATTAAATCATTGAACATGAGTGAAGCGGGACATCAACTTCAGAAACTGTCGGAATGCTGTATATGTTTCCAACCATTTACTGATCCGAGAATGCTGCCATGCATTCACACGTTCTGTCTCAAATGTCTCAAACAAACAGCTGATGCAGCAAAGAAGAAATCAGGAGAGAATATGCCTTGTCCGTTGTGCAGAAAAGTGTTTGTTATCCCAGCAAATGGACTCGATGGACTCCAGAAAAACTTCTTCATAGAACATCTCATGGAAGTCACAACTAATTTGCAACTAAGTAACACGTCAGTCGTTCTTTGTGATATATGCAAAAAACTTTATGAGGGCGACGAAAAGACAAGAACTGCTACGATGCGCTGCTTTGAATGCAAAGACAACTTCTGCGATATTTGTGCAAAAGCACATATATTGCATAAATCAAGTAAAAACCATCGTGTTGCGAAAATTGGAAGTGAAACCGAAGAAGACATCAGAAAAATGCTACCAGCAAGAAATTGCACTTATCATAATGAAAAGCCGTTAGACTTCTATTGCGATGATTGCAAGAAAATCTTATGCGTGTCGTGTTTTGTTGAAAATCATGCATCACATAAATGCAAAGACGTGACTACTGTCGAGGAGCAATTCCGACAAGCAATTCACAAAAATGCAATAAAGATTGCAAACCATGCAGACGAGCTGTTAAACAAGGGAAAAAGCGTGGAAAAGAGAAAAGAAAATATCCTTTTCAAATTAGCAGAAACAGAAAGTGAAATTCGACAAAGAAATCTAGAACTTAAAGAAATTATAGATAACCACACGAAGTCCCTTCTGGATGAGTTGTCTCTGATAAAACAGAAGCAAATAAAGGATTGTGAAAACGAAAAGCAAGAAATTGAACGGATTCACATGATTTTAAAAAGTTTTGAGACTTACTGCACCGAACTAAGATCGAAAGGATCGGCCAGCGACATCTGCAGCTGTGTTGACAAATTGTCAGTGAGAGCAGAAGAGTTGGAGAAAGATCACGAGGAATTCGTTGGTCGTCCGCGTCGATCATTCGAAGTTTCTTTCCAAACAACAGATATACGAGAAGTTTTAGAGAAGTTAAACAGGAATGTTGTGGGACAAATTAAAGGTAAAATTTATCGAAATTGCTCAAGTTAACTATTTGAGATGGATGGCTTGTTTTTTTTTAGCAGAGTGGACAGAGAACTTACAAAGAGGACAAGTTCTCTCTTTGTTCTTCAACTTTTGTGATATCGCTTAGGTTGGAGTAGAAATATCTTATTTTTTGCTGATCGCTTATCTACGGTGTCGCATGTCTTCTGGCCGAAGAGACCTCAAAAATTCGGCTCGTTCTGTTTCGAATGATTTGTGGTTTTTAAATACAGTTTTCCTAAGAAGTGAATGTCGATTATGACACCACCAAGCCTTACATGTTTCCAAAGATCACCTTTTACTGCGTAACGTAATATTCCATACTATTACATTAAGTAACATTACATTAGGTCATATCACGTAATAGTGTACCATCGTTCATATTAAGTTGCCTTGAATTACATCGCATCATATTATATTCGATTGAATTAAAATGCAGATGATTGGATTACATTACATTAGGTTTGATTATTAATCGAAAAATGTTCTTAAGAACTGATCAAGTGAACAAAATATTCGGCTAAATGGTCAGTTATAATAAATGATCAAGATAAATGAATATTATGGTCAGTTTAAACATCAATTATCAATATATATATATGATTCATTGCAAAAACAGAAACCACTGCACAGTTTGAGAACATTGCAACTGTCGTGGGATTAAATGATGGGCCGAAAATAACGAAGGACGTCGTCCAAATAAATCTGCGTCGTCCAAATGAAATTTCAACTCTTCAACAAATACCAACTATAATGCAGTATGAAGCCTCAGCCGCCGTTTACTGCAACACGATGTACGTTACAGGAATAGGAGCCAAAAAAGATGAAATCTGGAAATGCAACATGGATTTTGGTTGGATGAAATGCGCTTCTTTAGTTCAAGGCCGACGTAGACACAGCTCAGCGTTTATTGATAAAGTGTTGTACATCTGTGGAGGATATGTGGATTCGGGTGGAAGAGTTCTAGACAGCGTGGAAGCCTATAACGCAGTCACTGACAAATGCTCTACAGTTGGAAAGCTCGTTCACTGTGTCCAGAATTCAGGCAACTGTGTTCCATTCAAGACTTCGCTCTACATTTTTGGTGGTGGCGATAAAGATTACAATGCGCTGAATCACGTTCAAGTGTACAACACAAAACTGAACAAATGCACTCTCCTTTCGAAGCCAATGCCACGTCGTTATGGCTTGATGCGAGCTGCACTTTGGGAGACATCTGTTATTTTAGTCGGATTGGATACTTGTTTTATATTTAACTTTGAGACGGAGACTTGGCAAGAAAGAAAGCAGTTTAAGACTGACGTTGGTCACTTTGGTTTGGTTCTTGAGAATGAACGACTCTTTGTCATCGGAGGAGGAATCTACGAAACGGTTAAAGATGGAACAGTGAAATGGAAATGCAGAGACGACGTACGTTATGTTTCAATTCGAAATGTCATCGAGGATAAACCGACTGAGTGGAAGATTCATGCAAAACTGCCTCAACCAGCTCTGATATATGCCTACGAAAAATTGTCTTGTTTTATCCCATAGGGCAAAAAACAACAGGGTTTCTTTCATAAATATTATTATTATGTTATTGTTATATTTCTGTATCCTATCCTCATTCCTCCTCTTTTTTATCTGTTATGGCTCCAATTGCGATCGAAAGAAAATAAAAGGTATATAACGTTGAATAAAGTGATTTACAGGTGTGTAAGAATAGCCTTATATTTTCAATAGATTTGGTGTGTTTAACGGCTATTTCTCAAATAGATTTTATTCTTTAAAAGAGGTGATTGACAAGGGAGCCCATACCTGCTAACGATTTGTTGTAAAATAATTTACGGTCTTAATCAACTGGTAGCCGTGTGGAATGTTAGCTAAACACGCCAAACGACGATTATTAAGTTACGCTTAGACACTTTAAAACTAGTTTCACAGGGTTATATATTAATTTTCGTCCAATTGGTGTTTGAACTCCGTCACTGCCTTGTTTAGGGCAGTGCCAGTCCCAAGCCTGGATAAAGGAAGAGGACGACGGCCACGACCTTTGATTCCATAAGCTGTCGTTAAAATTCTTCTCCAACCGCTGCCCGTCTGAATGAACGCCACTCCATTTAAGGTCTCCGTGTGCGAACCGTCCTAGACCGAGATTTAAATCTCTTAAGGGCATCTTATGGCCGTTGACGTCGACTTTATCTTATAGGTTTACGGCATGTCACTTTTGAAACTGAAGACTGATGACATTAGCGATTAGTAGCGGTAGTTCCGCAATTTAACCACAGCTTATGGCATCAAAGGCCGTTGCCGTCGCCGTCATCCTTTATCCAGGCTTGGGACTGGCACTACCCCCATACAAGGCAGTGGCGGAGTTGACACCTTTAAAGAATTTAAATCAGCACCGATTGAACGAATAAAAAAAATATGTATTGTGTATTAAAACTTATTTAAAGGTGTCTGTGTGTAGCCGAATATTATTAATAGAATCGAGAGTTTAACGACTTATAGACGTAGCTTAAATTTCTACTTTTATGCTTTCTTAGCGATTGACTAAATGAGGCATGTGTGACGTCGAGAAAGCGAAGTCAAAGTGTCAAACCACTAAACGTAGCCAAAACTCGACCTTGCTTTTTCTTATTCTAACCGCCTTTTTAAACAAAACAAGAAAACTTCGCCCAAAGAGGTGAATTGTGTGAATTGAGTGTGAATTGCTAACGATTTATTGTGAAATCAGTTGCGGTTGTCAACAATGGCCCTGCCTGCCGCGTAAGATGATGCCAACTCGCAGTCCTGAGTATGTTACACTACCTTTAGACACCTTTAAATCATTTCTTTCAAACACTATATATAACTCATTTCCGTTCAATTGCTGTTTACTCCGCCACTGCCTTGTTTGGGGCAGTGCCAGTCCCAAGCCTGGATAAAGGAGGAGGGCGACGGCAACGGCCTTTGATGCCATAAGCTGTCGTTAAACTGAGGAACTACTACTATCCACAATGGTAACTCCGCCACTGCCTTTTTGGGGGTAGTGCCAGTCCCAAGCTTGGATAAAGGAGGAGGGCGACGGCAACGGCCTTTGATGCCATAAGCTGTCGTTAAACTGAGTAACTACATCCACAGTGGTACATATGTGGAGAAAAGGTAAAGGTCCAATTCAATCGGAGATAATACATAGAATACTAAAGAGCGACTAAAGCCAAACCTATGGGGCACAGTAGGCCTCTGGACGTCCAACCATAGAAAGACTATTCAAAGCGTATCTGGTTAAACTGGTCTATTTGATCAACTTTCTGATCGACTGTTGGAGGTCAATGCAAAGATTAAATATCAAGGGTAGATCTATGTGTCCACTCTGGCCATCCACCATTGCCAGATTCAAATGGGTTGGAATGGCAGACGCTGTTGTCTTTCATAAGACTTCCTTGTCCCAGGAACTTAGAATACGACTTTTGTCTCAGATTAATGGTCCCAGTTCCAAGAGCACGAGATGTAGGAGGGTGGTGAAAAGAAAGTCCGTAGTAAAGAAGGCAAATAAAAAGGCAACAACTGTTGCAGGTAAAAGAATGATCCCTGTTCTGAGCAAAAAACATCTTCAGGACGTTTCCCATCGGGCGACCGCGGAAGGAGCAGAGTAGGATTCCGAGACAGAAATTTACGGTGTTGACTTCCTTAGAGAAGCGACCAATCCGGAGAAAACGGAAACCAGACAGCAGACATCGTACAAAACGTCCATTTTAGCATTTTAAAGTAGATGGGGCAGTAAAGTAGGGGACTCGTGGCATAGAAGTGGGTTGGGGTCACTCCATTCCACCAAGGAACCTACAGGTCGCGGTCCCTGTAAAGTGTTGTGACATCTTACGGCTGTCATGGCCATTAACGTCGACCCAATCCTAATGGTCTGTTAGAAAGGTAAACGTGGAGTATATGAAAATTAGAAATATATAATCTTGTAAAAACTGATTTAAAGGTGTCTAAACGTAAACTAATATTCGTAGCACGCTGTGTTTAGTTACAAAATATACACCGCCATTGAGGTCGACGGTAACTCATCTTACCGCAAATCGTTAGATGTCTACATTTAGAGATTTTTGACATTTAATTCGTTTTATCCACGTTATAAATACTTAATTTCTTTATCAATCACGAACTAGAAACGTTAAGGAACGTCGTTAAGCGCTCAATTAAATTGATAATACTATGTTAGGCTTAGACACCTTTAAATCACGTTTACTTAAAATTATATGTAAACGTAATTTCGTTCAATCGCTAGTCTATACCGTCCCCTCGAAAATTTCAAGAAAGTTCGGCCTATGATGCCTTAAGATGTCGTTAAACATTGGAAATACTACTACTCCTCCTCCACTGCCTTTAGTTGGGTGATGCCAGTCTCAAGCTTGGCAAAAAGAGGAGGGCGACGTTAGTCATCTTCGTTGTGACACAGCGTCGTTAAAAATCAACTACACACGCATCTCTATTTACATTCTGTAAAGTCTGTCATGTAAAGTCGACGTCAACGGCCCTGGTTGTCACAAAATAAATATAAATGTACATATTTTTCTATAGCTACTCTATGTAGATATAGACCCTGCTCATTTTCATTGAATTTATTGGGTGAGACTCTTCACCACCAAATAACGATTGAAATCTTTGTCAGCTTCATAGCTGACAGTGAAAACTGTACAAAATTTTTTCCAATCGACGTCATTGACCTTTGATGCCATAAGGGATCGTTAAACATTGGAAATTACTATAAATTCAGGCTGTCTGTCTGTCTGTTTGTCTATCTGTCTGTCTCCCTGTCCCTCTTCCTCTCTTTCTCACTTAGCTGCACATGCATACGTTCGACGTCAATAGCTCTGACAGTCTTCAGCTGTCACATGCTTGATACTGACTTAATTATATAAGGTCAGGCTTAGACACCTTTAAATCACTTATATTCAATGTTTTATATAACTCTTTTTCGTTAGAGTCTGCGCAACTCCGCCACTGCCTTGTTTGGGGGTAGTGCCAGTCCCAAGTCTGGATAAAGTAGGAGGGCGACGGCAACGGCCTTTGATGCCATAAGCTGTCGTTAAACTAAGGAACTACTGTAGGATTTCTACGTGTGAGGAGAATTCACAAGATGTCGTTAAATAATGGAAAATAGATTTTTCAAATAATTAGCTGGCAGGGCAAGGAATCTCTTTTCGGCACCATACCTAAGATCCGCAGACATTTAATTGAATGATAGAATGAAACGAAAATTATTAAACTAGTAATGTACGTTTTACCATAAATAGAAAATCTTATCTCAGATAAAGCCTTTGACTAAGACAACGTCGTCACATCTGAGTTACGAGATGTAGCATGTTGATGATAAAGACGGCTTACAGAAAGGCAATGATTATTGCTGGTGAAGGAACGAATCCTGTTCTGAGTAAAGGCCATCCTCAGAACGTTGCACATCCGGCGACCGCGAAAGAGGTAGTGTCGGATCCCGGGATGGAGTTTTAGTTTAAGGAAGCGGCTAATCCTGGATCTTCCTTGGAGAGAACGGATACATTTGAGCCTATTTATCTAAAGATGAAGGGGTAGTGATGTGGTTGGCTCAGGGTATCAAACTTCGTTGTCGTCTTAAATATACACAAAGTAGTCAACAAATTGCGACCACTGCTCTTTGTTCAGTAACAGTTTACTGATTGAACATCGATTAACCTTGATACTATAAATGGCAGTGTAATGAAATTGAGGTAATATAAATTTATATAATCTATGGTAGTAGCGATATAAAGGTGTCTAAGCTTTTCAATATTGTTGTAGTATTGCAGTTCTTAGCGACATCTTGTGGCGACCAGGGATGTTGAGTTCGAACTGAACTTACCGCATAATCGTGGCACATCAGTCTATAATGGCTATAATATTTTAATACCTGAGTGAGAGTTGCTTGGGTGCAAACATAAATTACTGAGAATAATTAGTCGCGTGCACGCGTCAATATCCATTAATATTTGTACTCGATCCAAGGGTTAGGGTTATTGAATTGGCAATGGATCGATGACTTACTATTATAGTTTTCATTTGTTTAACGATATCTCATGGCTGCCAGGGCCTCTGACGTCGAACTCACTTCACCTTATTACTGAATTCCATGAACGGCTACCGATCGATCGCAAATGACGATTGTATAGCGTCAAAAAATACGATTTACAGATGTGTAAACTGAATTATATTATTTAGCATCGAATGTTTAGCGACATCTTGCGACTGTGAAGGCTATTGACGTCGACCTTTTTAATCTAACAAGGCGCAACATCCGGAATTGACTGAACGAACGATTAGTTTGTAGTGTGATGCCACAATATGCTGTTAAACACTGGAACTACTACTCTCTAATACTAATAAACTATATTAGTTTACGCTTAGACACCTTTATCTGCTGTTTTGCGTTTATATAAGTTCATGTTTCTGAATACTTTTAACTAATACTATTAACTTTTGGCATTTTATGCTATAAGCTGTCGTTAAACAGAGGAACTGCTACTACTTATAACTACGAAACTCCGACACTGCCTTGTTTGGGGTAGTGCCAGTCCCAAGCCTGGATAAAGGAGGAGAGCGACCTCAACGGCTTTTGATGCCATAAGCTGTCGTTAAACTGCGGAACTAAAAAAGTCCGTAGTAAGTTATTCACAATTATTCACACTGTTGGCGGTAAGAAAAGGAAAGGCCATCGCCAGCACGTTGTCCATCCGGCGACCGTGGATGGACAACGGCGACCGCGGAAGGTGTAGAGTCGGATCCCGAGACAAAGCCTCTCAACGTTGCCTCCCTTTTAATGAAGCGGCCAATCCTGAGAGAACGTACACTATGGGGCAGGGATGGTAAATAACGGATTATCGAAAGTAGAAAGGACAGTGATGTGGGTGGCTCTGGCATTAAACTGCGTTGGGGTCAATACGCTCCACCGAGTATCATAGAAATCGCGGCTGCTGCTCAGGATTAGTGACAACTTATGGCTGTGATTGGGTATTAACATTTACCTTATACGAGAAACTATTATGCGCTAACACATCAATTTAACCTAAATGGGTTATATATAAGATTGTAAAGAAACGATTTAAAGGTGTCTAAGCGTAACGTTATATTTAGACTGCGGCGTGTTTAGAAACACCGCTCTGAGCCGTTGACGTCGAACGTAACTTATCTGAGAGCAAATCGTTAGAGGATTTCGGTTCCCTTGTTATTCATCTATTTTAACTAAAAAATGGCTTAAAATACGGTTATAGTAGGGTAAAGCACGGTCGAGATCAAGGGCCCGACGTGGACGTCCTTAGAAACGTGGTAAAACTAGAGATGACTTCTGATACAACTCTGTTACTTTTGATTCACTAGGACCAAGTTAATCAGCAAGAGATATAAAGATGGAAGAAGCATTATAAGGTTTCTTAAGAGAGCCTAATATTAGTTAAAAGTTTTGGATGTTTATCAACATTTTTGGCTGCCATAGCTGTTGACTTTGACCCGTCCTCACTTTGGAATTGTCACAAATAGCGATCAGTAGTAGTTCCAAAATTTGACTTCGCCGTCCCGATTTAGCCAGTCTACGGACTGGCACCACCCGAGCACGGCAGTGGCCAATAGCGACTGAACAAATAAATTGATATATTGATCTATGTTTTAATGATTTAAAGGTGTCTAAGCGCAGGCTAACATAATTAATGGTGTCGAGCATTTAACAACTTATATATATATATAAACTTTAATAATTATGCAAAATACAATGCTGGTAACCATAACAACAGTCCAGTGGATAGCAACGCTGCAGTGCCAACCAATTTCTACATTTATTTACAGAAAGTAACATGACCCACCACTATTTTAATGAACCACAAAAGCGAAGCAGATAACTAGACGGCTACGGTGGATAGAATTGGAGCCGCAAGAGATGTAGAAAGAGGAGGAATGAGGATAGGATACAGAAATATAACAATCACATAATAATAATATTTATGAAAGGAACACCGTTGGTTTTTGCACTATGGGATAAAACGAGACAATTTTCCGTAGGCATAATTATATCAGAGAAGGTTGAGGCAGTTTTGCATGAATCTTCCACTCAGTCGGTTTATCCTCGATGATATTTCGAATTGGAACATAACGTACGTCGTCTCTGCATTTCCATTGCCATCGTTATCGCCGATTCCTCCTCCGATGACAAAGAGTCGTTCATTCTCACGAACCAAACCAAAGTGACCAACGTCTGTCTTGAACTGTTCTCTTTCAGGCCAAGCCTTTCTCTCGAAGTTAAATATAAAACAAGTATAACATCCAACGAAAATAGCAGATGTCTCCCAAGTGCAGCTCGAATCAATTTGTAAGAGCGTGGCATTGGTTTCGAAAGCAGAGTACATTTGTTCGATATAGTGTCATAAAATGTCGTTAAACGTCGAAACTACTAATAATTTCGTTCAATCGAAAGAAAAACTCAGCCACTGCCGTACTCGGATAGTGCCAGTCCCAAGCCTGGTAAAGGAGGAGGGCGACGTCAGCGGCCTTTGATGCCATAATTATGATTAATCAGAAACTTGCAGAGTACCGGTGTCTAATTCACAAGTCATCAATCGATGACGCATTAAAGTCAATGAGCATTCGGGTCAATATCCAGAAGACAACTGTAGGACTGGCACTACCCGAAACAAGGCAGTGGCGGAGTTCACGTAGTACAAAGACTGCAATAAATAATTGAACAACGTGACAAGTAGCTCGTTAGATGGCGTCCGGTTAAGAGCTTTGAAGGTGTTTAAACAGACGGTAGCCTGTTGGAGAGTGTGCTGGGCTTGTAACGCGGAGAGTACGGGTTCGAAACTCCTCTGAGACGGTTACTGTGTAGGGACCTTGAGCAAGTCCTTCACTCACAATTGCTCGGCGTCATAGTCATTAGATAGTGGAGCCTAATAAACGCAGAAATAAAGACCCAAACATCAATGCAGTATTGATCGGTTCTTTTTTAGATCAAAGCAGAATTCATAGGCGTTTAGCTGAAACCGAAATTATGCGCATAATTTTGTCCTTTATGGTAAAAACACTTTTAACCGACACAGTTTGCAGTGGCACGTTAGCTGAGCGCTTGCTTCTAAAGCGTAATGTGTGGAACAGCTACATGAAACAATCAACTGGAACATATCGCTTCGGAGTTTAATTTGAATTTGGTACAATAATACAAAAATACGATAAGGTAATAATGTAAGATGTATACAAACTCAGGCTCCCAAAAAACTAAAAGTAAATAGAACGCCATCAACAGCCCTAGACCACACGAACAATTAGTGTCTTTAATACCAATTTATTTGAAAAGATCTTTTTCAACACCTTTAATTTGCTTCTTCCGAAATTATAAATTCTTCATTTTCGTTCAATCGCTTGACTTCGAATAATTTTTTACGATAAAGTCGATATAACCAGCGATGTTAGCGACAAGATGTGTATTTATGCATTTGTCCATGTATGTATGTATGTATGTATGTATGTATGTATGTATGTATGCATGTAAGTATGTATGTATGTATGTATGTATGTATGCATGTATGAATATATGTATGTATGTATTTATGTACTTATGCATGCATGTATGTACGCATGTGTGTATGCATGAGTGCATGTAAGTGTGAATTTATATAATACCTGAAATCAATACCTGAAATCAATCCTTATTCCCCAGACTTACCATTATTCTGCAAGGTCATCTGATTGTCTTTCTCTTGTCATACCTTGGGCTAGAACTGTTCTTGGTAAACGAGCATTTTCGGTTGCTGGACCAAAATTTTGGAATTCCCTCCCTGTGTCTGTTCGTTCTGCTCAGTCGCTCCTGTCATTTCGTTCTCAACTTAAAACTTACCTGTTTCAAATTGCTTATCCACCATAGGCTGCCTCTCTGTCGTGCGGACTGACCTTCTGGATATAGACCTGATTGCGGCTTGGTTTTGGTGTGCCATCGGTTGATGCCTTGTGCATTAGACACTGGCGCATTAGAAGTTGCTAATTATTATTATTATTATTATTATTATTATTAATTAAACTATAATTAAAGGAATTGAATTGCACGTGGCCACATCATGATGTATCCTACGCTTGGACTTCAGGGACTTTCACTCCACGGCTGTGTTCAATGAATTATGTGATTCAGGAAAGCGAATTTATTTAGAAGCGACGATCGACTGATGCCTTGGTATTATGATCACGGCGCTATAGAAGCCAATAGATTAGATTAATTAGACTAGATCTCCATGCATGCATACTTACATACTTATACATGTACATACATTCATATATACATAAATCCACTTATAAATATATGGATGTCTGTACTTGAATACATACATATATGCATTGTAAACACACATTCATGCATACATACTTACATGCAATTATATAAACATACATTTATACATGTATCCATGCATGGCGTACATGTATACATATACATACAGGGATATCATGTCACGTTTTAATGTTACCTACGTAATATTGCAGTAGCGAGAGGAAGTGACGTGGAAAGATCGATGTCGTGAATGTGAATTGCGGTATAATATTGATGTCGTCTGATGAAGCTTTGTATCTCACCATAGAACGGTCGTTGAATTTTCTGAAATCAGAACTGGTGTATTCTCAACGAAATTCAAGAGAAATAAACTGAATGTCTGCATTTGAGTTTAATTCTACTTTTTAATTGGCGGTGAGAAGGAAAATGGAAAATTTCCATAGGGTATCCTAGCTCCTGAAGCAGTGTTGGTCGATAATTGCCAACACATAGACCTGGTATGAAACTTACTCCGGAAGTACACGGATATGAAGCGAGAGACAGGTTATAATGGGAAGATGCGTCCCCGATATCCTGTGCCTAGGGCGAAAAGACGCGGAAACTCGTCGTAAGACTCCCTTGGTCCAGGAACCGAATGTGACAAAGTATTAGTTTCCAATGTTTAACAAGAAGTTTTGACATCAAAGACCATTGACTTTGAATGGAATGGTTTTGTACATTTTGGGCTCTTTTTGTTTATCAATTACGAATATAACTCGGAAAAAGCGATTTAAAGATGTCATATTAAAAGTTCCAAGATTTAACGACATCTTTCGTGCTTTTGTGACCAGACTCATGCTGACGTTTAATGGAACACCGGTGACATTAAACGAAATGAAGAGTAAATATCATCGAAGGAAGCGAATAAAAGGTGTAGGACTATTTCAGATGAATCAGCCAAACGAACGCAAACGAGGCATTATATAATTTCGCAAAAAAAGGTGATAGAAAGGTGTGTAAGCAGAGGTTTTATTAGTAGTAGTTCCAATGTCTAACGACATCTTACGGCATCAAAGGCCGTTGACGTTGCCCACCACCTTTATTCAGGCTTGGAACTGGCACTACCCCCCAAACAAGGCAGTGCGGAGTTATAGAGGCTTTAAATAATAAATTTTATTTTTATATTTATATAATATGCAAAGTTATTTCTCGTGACTTGTGATTTATAGGAGTAGTCTCCAATGTTTTACATGTTACGGCATCAAAAGACATTGACGTCGCCCTGCTCCTTTACCCATTCGTGGGACTGGCACTACCCGACTAAAGGCAGTGGCGGAGTTATATGTATAAAGTTGGAAGAAGCGATATTCATAAAGGTGTTTAAACAGAGCCTTATGTTAAGTAGCAGAACAGAATCTAGTGGCTGACAGGCCGGTTGTCGTCGACCTAGCATTGTCTTAAAATTAGACCTTTCATGCGTTTTTTCACAATCAACTAGAGGAATAACTAGACGCGGCAGAGGAGGTTGGCAAGAGACGATTTCATTAAGAGACCGACTGAAACAGAACTACAACCCAACGCCGGTAAGAGTCTGCGATGCAAAAGTCGCACAAATAACCCCTGGAAAGCAAAGTACGTTCCTAATTTGTCTGTTAAAGGGGGCTACTTTGCCAAATGATTGTGAAAACATTATTCTTGAAAATATTACTAAAACTCAAGATATAGAAGCGATTGAAACGGCTCCCAATGTGGTGCAAGGGATTGACACCCCAATTAATGAGACCGCACCTAAAATGCATAGACCTAATAACGTAAACAACACTAACCTTAACAATGGGTCTATTAATGTCTCCACCATTCAGGAACGGAGTGAGTCAAACACTCGTCCTTTTATCAAAACAAGACCGGCTTTAACAGATGAGCAACGACGAAAACTCATTGAAACCCTCTCTCGCACAGTATACTATACATAGCAGGCGAGGGAGGTGAATTGGTGCAGTTGTTCAAATCGAAACCCCTACAGTTAGAGAGAGAATTGGTTGAGAAAGCGGGAGATTCTGTGGACAAAGTATACCAGATTATCGGGTTTTAAAAGTCATAGCAAAGAATTTGGTGCTTCCCACAGTTTAACGACATCTTATGGCATCAAAGGTCGTTGACATTGGCAGAAAAAAATTCGTAACATTTCTCACGTTTTAAGGTAATTAGCAAAGTATACATAGCTGGCGAGGGAGGTGATTTAATGCAATTGTTCAAATCCATACCCCGACAATTACAGAAAGCGGGAGGTTCTTGTTTATATTTGCGAATCGAGTAGTTTAGCGACATCTTGTGGCTGTCAGTGACGCCGACGTCCACTTAACATTTGATACAAAATCCACATCTGGTGCGATGCCAAACATTTGATGAATCGCCTAGCGATTACTTGTAGTTTTCATTGACGACGTCTTCTGGCCGCCAAGGCCGTTTACGTCAACATTTCCCTACGCTACATTTTCAATCAATTACATGAGGACTTGAAACCCTTTTATAGTAGTTCTTCAAAAAACGAAGTACAGTCCTCACCATTCCACGTCTAGTAATATGAAACTTCCGCGAATGCCCTGAGTCACGAGTTCTTCTCTCGGTTCCTTAGACAATTGAGTCTTATGACAAGTCTATGCGTCTTTGTGCCCTAGGCATGGGCATATCTCCCTACTAACACACATCTCTCGCTCCATGTGAAGGCCTTCTCGCCTCATGTCATGCAACATAACTTACGGTTTCACGTCTCGTACCGAGTCACTCTTTTGGCAATTATCGACCAACACAGTTAATAAATTCTGCTTCGATGGATACTGGTTGGGTTTCTGTGGCGTTCTGACAGTAAGGGTTCTCTCTCCATAACCTTCGCTAGCCTTTATTTTTTGTAATATCTGTATTACCCAATATATATATATATATATATATATATTGGTCACGCGAAGCAGTCCAGTGGATATCAACCCTATCAGGGTCAGCCAATTTCTACATTTATTTACAGACAGTTATATCAACGACCACTGTTTA
>OZ029920.1:983798-1019538 GCA_964023275.1 Norana najaformis | reverse complement strand
CGCACACCCACACGCACACACGCACACATACATAATGTATATATATATATATAAAATGAAAATAAAAATGATGAATAAATAAATTTATTTCTTTATTTATTAATGAACACTTAGTTAACTAATTAATTGAAGTTTTTCTTTGATTTTCAAGTTAATTAATTTATTAATCAGCAAATTAATTAGTCAATGATTAGGTTAGTTAATTAATTATGATGTTTCTTAATTAATTGGTTAATAAGTAAATTACTTAACTTTTTAATTGATATTAATTAATTAACTAGGTGCTGCCTAGTCGTGTGACTGTAGTTGACTAACGATGACTAACGCCTTGCAAGGTATGTCTGTACGTGTGTATGTGTGTGAGTGTGTGTCCATGGGTGTATAGATGTCGTGTGAAGGTGTGTGTGTGTGTTCGCATGTTATATTATTGGACTATAGTTTAGATACAAAAGCGAACTTTAAATGAAATTGAATCAGATAAAAATATCAAATTACACAATAAACTAAATATATCAAGCATGGAATTACGCTGATATAATTAGCATGTGTCGGGGCTTAATGACTGCAAGCTAACCCTAGCCCTCTTTTGAGTAATCTTTTGCATCATAAGCGAATCAAAGTACAATACAGTAGTAGTTCCTCAGTTTAACGACAGCTTATGACCTCAAAGGGCATTAACAAATTTTATATTAATACAATTTTTACCCATTATTAATAGTTTCCAATTTCTAGGGACCTCTTACGGTGACGGTGTAGTTAAAACAAACGTGCTTTACCATTCTATAACTAAGTTTTAGTATATTTTATTCGTTAAAAGAAGTAAATTAAAAGGAACACATTTCCGCTAGCGATTTGTTGTAAGATCAGTTACGACCGAGATGAACTGGTAGCCGTGCGCGATGTTCCTAAACTCGTGGTTCTTCGAATATTAGGTTACGCTTAGACACCTTTAAATTGCTTTTTCCCAAAATTATATATAAATCTCATTTCCGTTCACTGTTCGACTGGTGAACCAGTGAGTGTGTAATATAAGGTCGAAGTTAACGGCCATGAGTAGGATAATTTATAAAAGTCGAAAAAGAGAATAAAATCTGTCAAAATTATTAATCTAGGCTATATTATTGTCCGCTATTTTTAGCAGTAGCCAGTTACTAAGGATTTCTTGCGTCTCCCGGGTGGCTAAGGTCACCCGTGCCCGACCTTACTATTACCGTATTTCGTATATTTTACTCGTTGAAAGAGGTGAACAACAATGGAGCCCATGTCCGCTAACGATTTCTTTGCGAAATAAGTTACGATCGACATCAACTGGTAACTGTGTGCGATGTTGCTAAATACTTCGGATGTTAGGTTGCGCTTAGACACCTTTAATTCGTGTGTTACACAGTTGCATACAAGTCATTCTGGTTTATTTAACTCCGCCACTGCCTTGTTTGGGAGTAGTTCCAGTCCGAAGCCTGGATAAAGGAGGAGGGCGACGACAACGGCCTTTGATGCCATAAGATGTCGTTAAACTGAGGAACTCAGATCGTTGTTTAGTCTATATGCATTTAGAAGATGAAGGCAGAGATGATGAGGATCCGCATCATCTGCTTCCGGTCTTCACAGAAAACCTAAACGTCACAAAACACTTCAGGAAACCAGTACGAACTGAAAAAATCAAGAGGAACGATATAAGAACATCAACAGAAAATTGTGAACAATGAACTATGGCTAAATATGAACTTTAAAGAGGGCATCGGCCGCTGTAGCCATAAGGTGTCGTTAAAGTTTGGAAAGACTAATGGGTAACTCCGCCACTGGGAATCGAATCCATCAAAGGTCAAAATAGAAGTCAAGAAAAGGTCGACATCAACGGCCAAGGCAGCCAGAAGATGCCGTTGAACACTGAGTATTAGAAAATTTTCAAATTAGTTATTTGAGAAACCAAATTCCAGGCTTTCCATCTAACGGGTAAGTAAATGAAAATTGCGAAATTTATCCACAGAGCCGTTGACGTCGACCGTAAATTATCTGACAACAAATCGTTAGGGGATTTACTGTAGGTTCCCTTGTTATTCACCTCTTTCAACTAATAAATTGCTCTATAAGGCAGTTTTAGTAAGGTAAGGCACGGTCGACTACACGAGTCCCGACAGCCGCAAGATGTCCATAGAATTTGGGTATAACTAGAGACGACTTTTAATATGTGCTATATAAAGTGAGCGGATACATCCATTCTTGAGTTTAATAGATAGATACTATCACCTTTTATGAAAATAAGTTTAGGAAATTGCGTAGGCCTTACTTGACTTAAATGTTAACTGTTGTTAACTTCAATTTTCTAACTTTAAAACGGGATCATGCAGGTAAGGTGGACGTCGTGGTCCCGTCAGCCATATGATTTCGTTAAACATTCGATGCTGATAATTTTTTATTGCTTGTGTTTAGACACCTTTATGAAGGGCTTTCTCCACAATATTTGTTGCCAATTTCATGTGAATCGCTAGTTTTAACATATATGCATATATTAAGGTCAGTGTCAACGGCCCTGCGGCCACAAGATGTCGTTAAAAACTCCATTTTACAGAAGATTTATTAGGCTATATTTAGACATCTTTAAATCCCTCTTTCAGACATTTTAAAATCTTCATTTTAAAATCTTCATTTTCGTTCAGTGGACGGTTGCGTCGAACATTCTAAAAGATATTATAGCATCGCGTTATTCGTTGTATTTTACGGCTCTCCGATGTCTATTGTGAGAACAATTGCAGAATTTCTTAATAACAGCCGTCAGCGGCCTTTGATGTCATAAGAAGTCGTTAAACTGTCGGAACCAAAGGAATAGCCATCCTGTGTATAAACGAAGATAGACGCTAAAGGTCCTGGACCACAAGATATCATTAAGGGTAAAGTCGACGTTAACGGCTCTTGCGACCGCGAGATGTCATTAAGCGCGGAATAATCCTGCGCAAATCGCAACATATGGAGCCGACTGAGTAATCCCGTTGATACCGGAAATCTAAGTTATACTAAGCCTGTCACGTGCTGCGAGTAAACATCAGCGGCGAGTGATATCTAGCTGTGCTCTGCAATAAAGACTCAGTGACTTTTCATAAGACTTCGTTTTCACGGGAATTTAGAGAACGTCATCAGTGACAAGGCCTCCATCAACGTCGCTCAATAAATCGTTATCTGTATCACTGTCCTCGCGACCATCATCGATTTCAACATTATCTAGCTATCGCTACTGTCATCACACTCTACATTATCATCATCGTTGTCATCATTTTCATTCCACTCTGATTGCAATTTACTAACATTAGCGGCAGATAACCTTCGAGGCATCTTACACCCTAATTATCAAAAAATGACCAAGGTGTGACGTCAGTTTCTAAGTCACGTGACTATGTATCAAAAACAAGTAATAAAAAATAAATGAAATCAAGCAAAATTCATCCAGGGACAGATTGCCGAAGCGCGTGGCTTAGCTCCAACGCTGTAGAACACCGCAGCACAAATACTGACGGTGGGGTGACAAATTGATCCCAGGTTAGCCTCTAAGGGTTAAAAGGTCGCGCCATCTATGGAATTATGAAGAACATGAGCTAAAAACTTACGCGTGTGCTGCTGGTGCCACCTAGGGAATTAAGCCTTCCTAGACAAAGTTCACAATTTTTGCAAGTTAAATTTGAAAACCCTCAAAGGAGAACGAGACCTAGACTGCAAATTGTAAATCCGACGCAAGATGTTCTTTGGTTAACGAGAAACAAACTTACAGCCACAGCATTAGACGCAAATGTTCCGATTTCCAAGCTTTTCTTTGATTATTATATGTATTATAAACTTTTACTAGCTGTTCTTCGATAAATTTCTGTTCCTTCCTGTCCTCCTCAGCAGTTGTTTCTCGCTCCGTCCATCTGCTTTTCTTTACAAACAGATGATGCCTAGCCCTACTGTCCGAATTCTGGGCCATACAGGTCGAACATGCAGTCGACCATTTCAGCTCCATTAAACGCAATTAAATATTCGACCGAATAATCGTTTGAGTATTCGTCCGTTTAACTCGGATCGATACGATTAGCTAATGGACAGTTTGCTCAGAAAAAAGGTAAACAGGAAATGTCCGACGTATTACACTGGGTCACGTGGCCTAGCCATGGACGACGTCCGCGTGTCGGAAGAGAAGAGAACATCATAGGGACATTTATCTGATGAGACACCGGTCCATAATTAACGTTGAAAGACCAACACTTGAGACCATTCAAAACGTTTCTTTTGATCTTAGTTTGAATAATATTGTGTGACTGTCGGGGCCCTTTGCCTAAGGGAGATAATAATGTGGTAAATAACGTTAGTAGTAGAACCAAGAGTTTCATGATATCATATGGCAGCATTGGCCGTCGACTTCCTTACAAAACTTTTACATGAAAAACAGTTCTGTTTTAAACAGTCTGGCTGAACTAACAATAAGTAAAGTCACAATTAAACAAACCGCTAAACTTTAAACTGAAAAATATAGGTAAATATATAAATATATATAGTCTTGAAAGAAGCGTTTGAAAAGTATCTAAAAACAGCCTTGCATATTACAGCTAATCGAGCGTTTTATGAAATATTGATTGTGAAGAACATTGCAATCAACTTCACATTAACTAACATTAAATTCGAAAACTGAAATTCGGAGATTCATAACACACATTTTCCGTTAAGATTAAAGGTTAATTACGCACACACAAAGCCCAGTACCTAGTAAACTCATTTTCAGAAAAGCCGATATAAGTTTTTGGCTCATTTTAGACACCTTCAAATAGCATTTTTTTTTCAGTATAATACGAATGTTTAGTTCCACCTCTGTTGGAGACCTTATAGAAAATAGAGTTCGACTCGAAGGGCTCTGACAGCCATGAGGTATATTCTTAAGACTGAACCTTAGACAATAAATTTGAGGGGAATTTCAGTCACTGCCGAAAAAGAGAAGAATCTGAAAGTGGCAAAATGGAGCCACTGCTGAAAAGATCGCTCCTCCTCCTGCTTTTCTTGTTCCTTCCTCCTTCTTTATCGTTCTTCTTTCATTATATATATATATATATATATATATATATATATATATATATATATATATATATATATATATATATATATATATATATATATATATATATATATATATATATATATATATATATATATATATATATATATATATATATATATATATATATATATATATATATATATATATATATATATATATATATATATTGCTGGATTTGAACAATGAGCTCTTCTCAATTATCGGAAATAAGGTCCACTAAATATATATAACTAAAGGAAGTTCAGACCCTAGTTCAAAACTAAGACAAATGCGATCAACTGCGGACGACCTAGTTTATAGTTTTGACGATCATAATCCTGTTCGGTATGCATTCTCCGCTGTCTGAATGTACCTTGCGAGAATGCATTCTTTATGAACGTCGTTTATGGACGACCCCTAGTAAAACCTGTGTAATTGTAATCTGACATTTATAAAGCGCCACTTCAAGAATAGACTCATCAGAAGCGCTCCCGACCCGAACCAGTGAAACCACTGGCAAATAATACAGACTTCAGGCGCTTGCGAAACTGCGGAAGAGACAAACTGAGGAATACTAGCCGGAGCTCTCGGGAAAGGCGATTCCAGCTATTGGGTCCAACATAGGCAAAGCTTCTAGACTGCGCTGTAGCAGTGCGCATACGAGGGACAGTCAGAAGTTCAAGGGAGGCCGACAGGAGAGTGCTACGGCCTGGAACCAAGGAGACCGAAATGCAGAAGTCCTGAAGATATGATGGAGCAGAGCCAACGAGACAATTACGCATAAGCGTTAGGATCTTGAACTGGATACGCTGCTGAATGGGAAGCCAGTGTAGAGTGTCCCGTATAAAGGAAGTTATATGGCCATACCTGGGGACGCCTCCAAAAAGACGGGCAGAAGCATTGAGAACAGATTGAAGCTTGGAAATATTGACAAGTGAGAGTCCAGCAAAGATAGCGTTACCAAAGTCCACCCTGGTGCAGATAAGGGCATGAATTAGAGTAGTAACGGCATGAAAGGAGAGGGAGCGGCGGATGGTACGAAGCTGACGAAGGTGGTAGAAGCATGAGCGGGAGACACTGTTAACATGATCGGTCAAGGAGAGTTCCCGGTCCAGAACAACCCCAAGATCACGGACTTTGGAACAGAATTGAATGTCCGGAAACCTCTGGCGTAAGGATGATGAATCTATCTTTGCCAGCTGAGCACGACCACCAAGCCAGATGAACTGGGTCTTAGCAGAGTTCAGTCGGAGGCGATTGGAGGACATCCAGAGACCAAGGGCAGATGTTGCGTCAAGAATACTCTCAACCAGAGAGGAAGCCGCTTCCGCTGGGCCATGAACGAAAGCCTGAGATGGACAGCAACACTCATGGGAAGGAGAACCCGTGCCAGGTCGGCAGTGTACATAATGTAGAGGAGAGGGGCCAGAACAGAACCCTGAGGAAGGCCAAAAGGTATAAGGGACCAGGCGGAACGTGTAGGCCCAAAGATAACAGAATGAGAGCGGTCTGAGAGGAATGACTGAAACCAAAGAAGGGCAGTATCAGTAATGCCAAAAGATTTTTCTAGACGCTCCAAAAGGATAGAGTGATCCACAGTGTCAAAAGCAGCACTAACATCATAGAGGGCAAGAAGAGTAACATGTCCACGGTCAAAAGCTCCAAAGACGTCAGCCAGGAGACGTGTAATAAGTGATTCAGTAGAGTGGAACTTCCTAAATCCGGATTGAAGAGGAGGCATAAGGGAGTTAGAGTCAAGGTAGTCGACCAGTTGGACGGACACACATCTTTCAAGAAGCTTAGAGAGGAAGGAAAGGTTAGAGATAGGTCGGTAGTTAGACATATCATTGGGGTCAAGTCCCTGGCGCTTGAGAGAGGGAAAGACTACAGCACGTTTGTGAGAAGCCGGGAGTGAACCCTGACCCAGGGAGGTATTACATAGCAAGTGTAAGAACGGAATTAAGTCATCTATAAAATCCTTGATTAAAAATGGTGGTAATAAGTCCAGTTCACAGGACTTAGCAGGTGACTCCAGCAGGAGCCGACGAAGGACGTCCAAAGGCAGAGGCTTCCAGCATGAAAGCTTAGATGACGTAGGAGGAAAGGAAGGAGGAGGAGAACCATCAGTGGATTGGCGGATCGAGTCGATCTTCCCGCGCATGTAGTCGAGGTAGTCGGTCGCTGTGAACGGAGGCTGGGCCAGAGAGTTAGAAGCGGTAGAACGGCCGAGGACACCGGAGAGCGAAGACCAGAGCCGACGCGGATTGCTCCTCTCCCGCTCAATCAATGTCTCCCAGTATGCCATTTCTTTGGCTCGAAACTCACGGTGCATTAAGCGAAGATGGTGGATCCAGTCGAGACGATCGGCAGGATCACGTGTTCGTCGATACCTTCGCTCGTGCCGCCTGACATCACGACGTAAAGTACGGCAGGATCGGTCAAACCAAGGTGCTAACGGTCTCCGACGGGCCCGCTGCGGACGAAGCGGAAGGAGGTGATCGATGAGGAGGCGAACTGAAGAGTCAAAGAGAGCAAAGAGCTCTTCAGACGAGCGACCAGCAAGGGAGGAGAGGTCCCCGCAGAGAGGACTATTGTTCAGACCAGCACGGAATGCCTCACGGTCCAAGTTGTTCCAACCACGTACAAGCCGAAGCGCGTATGTTGGCTGGGTACATAGAAAAGGAACTTTGTATAGAAGAAGTCCATGATCTGAGAGAGCTGGAGGTTCTACTATAACATCTGATATGTTACAGTCATCACGGGTGATAATGACATCAAGCCAGCCTCCCAGCACATGAGTAGATTCAGCGACATGCTGAATGAAGCCAAATTGGAAAAGCAGATCGTTGAAGCGGACAGACTCTGGAAGATCTGTGAATCAGCTGGTTCCGCGACTTAGCTTCTCAAGGCTCTGTATATAGAAATGTCGAACTTACGATTACGGTAGTTGTAAAGCATTTGTTTCGTTTTAGCGAGCTATAAGATTTCATTAAACTCTCGGCATACAATTAGCATAATGGCTCTTCTTGGACACCTTTAAATCACTTCTTACTAAAATTATATAAACCTTATTTTTGCTGAATGATTAAGAAAATCGATGTTTCTTTAGATATAAACAATAGTTGACGTCAACTGCTATGGCAGCCACAAGATGTCGTTAAACACTGAATAATATAATCACAGCTTGACTTGGCTGGTCTCACTTTCAGATGCCACAATGGCTTCTTTCCGCCCTAGACACACGAATATCGGGCAATGCATCTCCCAGCTATCACACGTCTCTCGCCCGATTTCCGTGCGAAGGTCTTCCCGCTTCACACGTGTATTTGTCATGCGGCACAACTTACGAATTAGAATCTCGTTAGGGGTCTCTGTGTTGTCAGTTGTCGACCAAAACAGTTAATGAATTCTGCTTCGATGGATACTGGTAGGGTCTCAATGAAACTCGAAAAGTGAAGTTTCTCTCTCGTTTGGCATCAAAGGACGTTGACGTCGCCCTCCTGATTTATCCAGGCTTGGGGCTGGCACTACCCTCAAACAAGCCACGTCGAAAATGAGAAATATATAACTTTATTGAATGCGGTTTAAAGGTGTCTAGCGTAACCTAACATCCGTATTACGTCTACGTATATCGCACACCGCTGACAGAGTCGATGACGTCTCCCATTATTATCTTACAACATACAGAACAAACCCGAGATCCCGGACCGTAGTAGAGAAGGAGTAACTCGGAAATCTCTTGGGTAAGGAGGAGAGATCGATCTTGGTCAGCTGCAAGCGGCCACCAAGCCAGATGAACTGGGTCTTGTTACAGTTCAAACAGACGCGACTGGAGGATAACCATAGATAAAGGACAGAGGTGGCGTCGAGAATCCTCTGGACAAGGGCAGGGGCGCCACCGCCGGAACATGGGCATAAGCATGGGTGTCTTCTGCATACCGAAGGACGGCAACACTCAGTGGGAGGAGGGTCCGAGCGATAGGTCGTCTGAAGTTCGGTTATGGCTAGTAATAGTTCCTAGGGTTTAACGACAGCTTATGGCATCAAAAGCCGTTGCCGTCGCCCTCCTCCTTTATCCTGGCTTGGGACTGGCACTACCCCCAAACAAGGCAGTGGCGGAGTTTCGGTTATGGCTACTAAGTAGTTAAAACTATATATAACGACGGAAACGAAATTTAAAGGTGTTTAAGCAGAGACACCATTTGAACCGTTATTTTTTATTATTTTCGAATGCAAACTTTTTTATGGATTTCAGGACCATTAACGTCGACCTTACCTTACTCCGTGAAGTTGAGGCTCTGAGTTTAAGATCATATGCTTGCAGCTAGCTGAACTGAAATGCAGATCCTATTACATAATGAAAGGTATTTTATATTAGTAATTCCAGTGTTTAACGACACCCTATGGCGTCAAAGGCCGTTGACGTCGCTATCCTCCTATACCCAGGCTTGTGACTAGCACTACCCGAGTAAAGGCAGTGGCGGAGTTTCTCTATTTGATAATCCTTTATTTTGTATTCCTTGTTATAGGACAACTTATGCCTATCACGAGTGTTGACTTCGAGATCACCTACACTTTCCGGGAAAGCACCTAGCAATCGCGCGAAATTGAAATTTTTATAGGAAAGGTATACACAGTTTCAAGGCGTCTAGCACCAGCCAAAATGTAAGAGTATCATCGAGTGCTTAGCGACATCTTGTGGCTAGAAAAGGCCGTTGATGGCCAAGTAACTCTGACGATGATAGAATCCTTCTTGCGATTGGCTGACTGACTGACTGACTGACTGACTGACTGACTGACTGACTGACTGACTGACTGACTGACTGACTGACTGACTGACTGACTGACTGACTGACTGACTGACTGACTGACTGACTGACCCAAGGTTTACCAACATCGTATGGCTGCCGTTACCTTTGATGTCTTTAGAGCTTTTGTTTTATTTGCAGTTAATTGTTCTTAGTTTTTATTATAATTTTTTAGTTCCTTTGTCGTTATGTTTTCAGCTCATATTTCGCTGGAGTTCTTAGCGTTTCTTCTTTCCTTAAGATGCTCCTAGAACATCGACTTGGATCAAATTCTAGAATATAATAATTTTGAGTTGGGCTAAAACTTTGTGAGATCTGCTTTGAGAGAAACAAGAAACGCTCGACATTGCACTGAAATTTGGCTCTTTTTAAACACCTTCAAATCCGTTAATGTGACGTTATATAAGGATTGTCGTTTGACTTTAAACATTTCTTCCTTCAGACAGTTTAAGTAGGGTGATGTCGAAGCCATCTGTGGCAACCGGAAAAAACCTTTTCAATTAAAAACTGGAAGTTACAGACTAAGTAAAATAGGCTGTTTTTTAAACATTCATATTGTGTTTTTATCAATGTTACATATATATTCCTCATTATCGTTTAACTGCTGATGATGTTTTCCACCATAAGTTGTGATTTAAGTCGACGACGCCGCCCTCTGCCTCTGGCATCCGTTAGATGTCGTTAAACACTCGATCTTACTAAACGCAGTAGACACTGTTTGACAACTTTAAATCATATTTCAGACATTACATGCGCCTCATTTTGGTTGAATCGCTAATGAAAATCAACCACTGCCTACTCTAGTGGTATTGGAAATCAATGGAATATTTTAGATAAAGTTCAGCTGAGGAAGAGGAACTGGTAAATTAGAGGGACATGAGGAGAAAATGCAAACATGCCACTAAAACATGGTTAATAGGCCTATATTTCCTTTAATTAATGAACAACAAAACTAACTGACAATCAACATTTAAATTAACCTTAACAACCAAATCAAACGACCGAACGAAAGTGATTCATATATGTCATCTGCAAACCAATTCATTTTATTATTTTTCTATTTATTAAAGCATTTGTAACGCGCGCAATTGTCAGTACAACTGAATCTGAGGCGCTGATGTATGTTCGCTAGGGGCCAAGATGCAGGTAATCTTCGGCTAGAGGAAAATCGACCTCACCTTGTTTTCTACTTAATGCGGGAAATATTCCCGAATATCAGCGTTTTAATTTAAAACCAAAATCTAACTGCGCACAACGTCACTGGCTTATCTGCTATGCTGATGATTTTGCTGATGCTTTTTGCCTATTTCTCTTCCTTTTTTAAATTTTTACCTCTGTTCGGAAATAAAGATGGATTATCAGCTGGTTGAATATAAGCTTCGGGTGTAACTGCGCCATTGCCTTTAGTCGGGTGGTGCCAGTCCCAAGTCTGGATGAAAGAGGAGGGCGACTCTAATCATCTTCGTTATGACACACCAACGTTACACAGAAACCCCAACTAATTGCTTTAGGTTATAAGCAACAATTAAGGGTTTGGCATTACAACAGATGCAGTTTTTGTGCAAGGTTAGTCACAAGATGTCGCTAAACGACCGATGCTCTAAAAGGTTAGGATCTGCTTGAACACCTTTATTTCGTTTTATTCAACGTTATTTATGTTTCGTTTTCGTTCAATCGCTGATAGATAAAACTTTGCTTTACCAATTTTATATTAATTGTCGTTCAATCACAATGCAGACCGGAACATATTAATTTTGTAGAAGACTGTAAAACTGTTGCAAGTGACCAATGCGTTGTAGGCGTTCAGTTAAAATTAGTTGTTCAAAGGATTAGCAGTTGTTTCCAATGTTCAACGACATCTTTTGGTATCAAAGACCGTCGACATAAATTGGACAAAATTTTGTAACCTTACCTTGTTTGACAGATTGTAGCAAGTTACAACATGAGCAACCGATTTGAAAAAGATTTGTGCAGTTTTCACTGTAGGCATATGAAGCGACCGATCCGAAACATAAATTCTTACCCGACACAATCCGATCACCGACCATCGACCGATGCCTTGAACATAATTGTTACAGTAGTGTTATTGAAGCATTATTATTTTTATAATTAGTATCTATGGCAATGCACTAATGTATTGTCAGAAAATGACAGCAGGCAAGACATACATTGATCAACTTCTCCAGTGCTTAAATGCATCTTGTGGCTGCTAGAGCCGTTGATGTCGAATTTCACTTGTGCTTAAGGTTATGAAAGTGTTCTGCCGATTGAACGATAATGACCTATAAATAATATTGACTTAGCTGATTTAAAGGTGTCAAAACAGATTTTACCATTTTCGAATTTCGAGTGTTTAGCGACATCTTATGGTTTGAAAGGCCTTTGATATCGGTAGGAAAACATGTTTTAACAGTTTTCACTTTTACAGATTCTACATACTGGCACTACCGAGTAGTTAGAGTGAGAAATATATAAGTAGTTCCAATGTTTAGCGACAGCTTATGGCACCAAAGGCCGTTGATGTCGCCCTCCTCCTTTATCCAGGCTTGGGACTGGCACTACCCCAAACAAGGCAGTGGCGGAGTTACCACAACACGACAGTAGCGGAGTTTGGAATATATGACGTCGGGAAACCCTTTTACGGGTGTCCAAGCAGTAGTTTAATGTTAACAATGCATCCAAAGTTTAAAGATCACTAATACCTGGCTACTTCATACTTGTTTTATATTTAACATTGAGACGGAGACTTGGCATGAAAGACAACAGTTCAAGACCGATGTTGATCACTTTGGTTTGGTTCTAGATAATGAACGACTCTTTGTCATCGGAGGAGGCATCGACTTAACGGATAAAGCTGGAAATGTGAACCGGAAATGCAGAGACGACGTACGTTATGTTTCAATTCGAAAGATCATCGAGGATAAACCGACTGAGTGGAAGATTCATGCAAAACTGCATCAACCATCTCTGATACAGGCTTACGAAGAAATGTCTTGTTTTATCCCATAATGTGAAAAAACAGCAGTGTTTCATAAATATTTTTATGTGATTGTTACTTTTCTGTATCCTATCATCATTCCTCCTTTTTGTATCTCTTGCGGCTTCAGTTCTATCGATCTCTACTTATCTGCTTCACTTTTGTATTAATAAAAAATGCCATTTTTTGATACGAGCATTATCCTTTCACACCCACCCACCCAAACCCACCCAAACCACACACACACACACACACACACACACGGTTAAAACTTTTGCTCTTCTGCTATATAAATATATATAAAACGACCGTTCTTCCGCTCTATATAAATTTTATTTATATATAGCAGAAGAACACACGTTTTAAAGTATCTAAAACAGCTTTGTAATTTTTTACTTACAGGTATTTGGTGTTTAATGTTGTTGCCGTCAGAGCCGTTGCCGTCGGCATCACTTTAACCAACAACCATTTCTGATTAACACGAGCGATTGCGCAAAATAGCATGTCAAATAAAACAACAAAATTTACATAACTCAGAGAAACAACGATAAAAACGTGTCAAAGCTTACCCTGTTTATTAGCATTAGTGCTTACGATATCTTTTGACTGCCAGAGACGTCGACGTCGACCGTTTGTTAATTTACATATATTTTAAAATTTAGACTATTCAGTTTATTGCTTGGAGCCCCACTTTGCGCTAGCGAGTTTATGTCTAGGTAGTTTATATCTACCGAGGGACTGTTATCAAAAAGATGATTAGCGTCGTTCTCCTGTATCCAGGATTCGAAATAAAGTGTCTGCGGCAAATGCTTTGAGTACCGTGGACCGCAAAGAAAACAATCGTTTGGATCCTAGAGACGGCAGGAATAGAGAGGAGTCTGCTGGGATTAATCAACAGGAGGACGTTTTCATGCTGTGGGCATGTGCTACGAAAGAGTGGAGACTGCTTAGAGAAAGAGATCATCCAAGGCACAACTTCTGGATCCCGAGCTCGTGGAAGACCCAAGATGGCATGGATCGATAACATCAGATCGTGGGCTGAATTATAGTTCGACCAGTTATTACATGAGACAAGGGGCAGACGCAGATGGCACAGATTTGTCCTCGGCTCGAGGACGGTTAAACGCAAAGCAAAAGATGATGATCGTGTAGGCCTACAGAAGTCGAAAATCAAAATCTCCGTTAAGTAGCACAGGAAATACTTGAAACAACAATCGATATTAGTAGAATTATGATCTATTTAAAGACATTTTATGATCACTGGGAACGTTAGCGTCGACCTTCGTTTACATCTATAGTCATCGTTGATGTAATTAGCGATTTAACGAAAAATGTACTATATATGATGTATAGAAAAGCTATTTGAAAGTGTCAGCCTAATATTATTCTACCCATTTTCAAACGACTTCGTATTCGACATCGTAAAGAAACGAATTCTTATCCAGGGCCGTTCACGTCGACCGTTGCCTACTTATGTATCAAGAAGGAAGTTCCCCAGCGATTTAACGAAACTGAGAGATATATAAAGTCGGCGAAAAAGAATTAAATGTGTCTAAACACTGGCTAACACCATCAATGATTTTAATGATTTTGAGTGTTTAAAGACATCTTGTGCCTCAACGCAGACTCTAGTTTATATCGTAAGGTATCTAAATTCACACGACTAGAGCATCTGGTCCCTGCTTCGTGGTCACCGTTGTTATCGTCCGCACCACCACCACCACCACCACCACCACCACCACCACCACCACCACCACCACCACCACCACCACCACCACCACCACCACCACCACCACCACCACCACCACCACCACCACCACCACCACCACCACCACCACCACCACCACCACCACCACCACCACCACCACCACCACCACCACCACCACCACCACCACCACCACCACCACCACCACCACCACCACCACCACCACCTCTCGTATCCGCATTTGGCATGGCGCCCACCCTAGCCTCTTTGCGGACTTTCGCATTCCAACTGAATATTAAGGCTAAGACTAGGCTATCCTGTTGATCTCGGCGGCTAACAGTGCTACGGCGTAGAGCATTTGATAGTTCACATCCAGCAAATGGTCTCTTAATTAGATTCAACGCAATACATTGTCTGCTGTCTGACTGAATTGGTTTTAAAGGCACAGAGTCTACCAATTCCAGATGTGAACTTCAGCGTTGGCCAAACTCTTGTCTCCATTTGAGTCAACCTCCCTTCCTTTTGCGGACGGAGTCTAATCGGAGACGAGTGTCATTAGTAATTTAATGTTATTTGAAGTTTATTAACATCTTGTGGTTGTCAGGATCAGTGTCGTTAAACTTTCTGTACAGAAAAATCACTTATATAATGTTGAGAAGTCAATTTAAAAAGGCGTCTAATGTATTAGGACAACATTGAAAGATTCTTCAATCTCTTTGACCAGATCTAACTCAAAGACCCATTTGGAATAAACATTAAGTGATGGAGAATGAGTAAATTTGATGGAATGTAATTACTATCGCCAAAGCAATCAAATAAGCGAAGTCGCTTACGACTCAAGAGGCAGTCATGTGCAAGAAGTGTAAATGACTTCTACGTTTTGTACTCGGCGTATGAGGCTAGGGGGCAATGACACTTGTTCGCGTTTCCATTGACTGTACACTTTATGTACCAATTTTATAGCTAAATATGTTATAAGGCGCAAATGGGAGTAAAATATACCGTAAGGTAATGTGAACATCGTAGGCCCTGGCAGCCACTAGTACTCGATGGATCAAAACGTTAGGACATGTTCAGACACTTTTAAATCTGTTTATTCAAAGTTATATATTTCTAACTCTGCCACAGCCTTGTTTGACGTAGTGCCAGTCCCAAGTCTGGACAAAAAGATGAGGGCGACGTCAAAGGGGTGAAGGGGCGCACGCAATCTGTCCACTTGGCGGATGAGGTTACATCGCCTAGGCCGGTCACCTGTGGTGTTCCACAAGGCTCAGTGCTGGGTCCCCTCCTCTTCTTATTATACACGGCCGATGTGGAGAGAATCATACAAGCGCATGGACTCCTTCACCACTGCTATGCAGATGATACACAGCTTTACTTCTTCTGTAAGCCATCAGAAACCGCTGAGCTGAAACAGAGATTGATGCGGTGTATCGAGCGCATTTCAGAATGGATGGCATCCAACCGTCTCAGACTTAATCCAAGTCTGAATTCCAATGGTGCACCACCCTCCGACGTCGCCATCTACTCGACGATATTACCTTCGCCCTCAGTGATGCCAAAGTTCGGCAAGCTGACACCATTCGCAACTTTGGGGTCCACTTTGACAGTTGCTTGACCATGTCGGCCCATGTGAATCAACTTGTACGAGGTTGCTTCTATCAGCAGCGTCGCAATAAATCGATCCGCAGATTCATTCAAACCTCAAACGCTGTCGCTCTAGTCAATAGCTTCATAGTGTCCAGGGATGACTACTGCAATAGCCTGCTGGCAGGTCTGCCGACTTGTCAGCTAGAGCGGATACAGTCAGTGCTAAACTCTGCTGCCCACCCAATCTATGGTCGGAAACCATTCAATCACGTCATTGATCTGCTGCGCGACAACCTACAAACTGTGCATAATTACATAAAAGACTCTTAATGGTCTTCTACCAGACTACATATCCGACTTCTGTATTCGAACAGCCGACAACCAGAACACATATCGGCTACGGTCCTCATCGAGGAATCAACTGCATGTCCCGCGGTCTTCCACGAAGTTTGGCGAACGTTCCTTCACTGTCGCCGGACCCACTGCGTGGAACAGTCTTCCTGAGAATGTGACGAATGCCCCATCCCTGGACACATTCAAGTCACGACTCAAGACACATCTTTTTAGGATATCTTATGACTGTAGTTGATTTTTGAACCCATGTACAGCGCCCTTTTCTTCGGTCTGGGCTTTCCTACGGCGCTATATAAGTTGTCTTATTATTACCTGATATTCAGTTACAAAGGCAATCTTATGGCTGCCACGGTTGTTGGCGTCAATGTTTTTCTTTAACAAAAATGTCATGTCACCGATCATTTGAGAGGAAATAAGCCTTAATAGAAGAGTAAAAAGCGATTTAAAGGTGTTTAACACTAGTTAAATATTATTGGTCGTAGCAAACGCTTAGCGACATCTTATGAACGCCACGGCCATTGACATTGACCTCACACAGACTTTGAAATCTCACTTGTGATTGACTGATTGACTGACTGACTGAGATAAATTTTCTTATTCACTGAAGATCATTGCAAATCATCAATGCATTGTTCTGAATTGCGAGCCGAAAGAATTTCTTAACTAATGCGTGACAAACATTGGTGAACATTGCACACCTTTAATTGCAGTGAAAATAGATTATTTAAGCCGCTTTGCTCCAGCGACAATTAATTAACGGCATGAAGTCATTGAACTTACTGACGCCAGGTCATAATGGTGGTAGTTTGTAAATAAATAAACAAAAAAGTTGCTTTCAATCGAAATACTTCACAGGAATATAAAGTACATTTCGAACTTTCATTTTTACCAATGAAGAGTCTTGCGGTTGGAAAGTTTAGAAAGTCTAAAGATTTGAAGGTTTTAGTGAAATACTAGGGACCAAGTTCATGATGGCGGGCGTTCGTATATACGTGTATAAGTTAATGAAAAACTTGAAAGGCTAGAACTGGGATCTAAAGTGTTCGTTTTGAAAGAATCATACAAACGTTGCTGAGGTTTAAGGTAGAAAGGTTGGTGGTTTAGAAAGTAGTTATCGACCCAACCGCCATTTTAATGCCTAACAAGCAAACGCACAGGAGTGCAGAAAAGAAGACAAGCCTCAGCCTTAACGAGCTTATGATTGTGTGCGTCATATCTATCGATATTTAACTTACTAGAAATTAAAAATGAGAATTCATTCAATCAGCGAGCAGGGTCCAGGTCGTGTGGTTGCTATATAAAACTGTGCATATATATATATATATATATATATATATATATATATATATATATATATATATATATATATATATATATATATATATATATATATATATATATATATATCCAATTTTTATGTCTATTTTAGCTTGATTACTTTTTTGTAAATAGCACACCTATAGTTTTATTTACTGATATTTTAAAACCATTTTTTATTACACCATTTGTTAATTTCATCTAAGGAAATTTGTAATTTATATTCTAACTTTTTGAGATTTCTGTGTCCTACATTTGAACGAAAATGAGAAAATTATGTCGCGTTGAAGAAACAGACTATAAAGTGTCCAAACAGATTTGAGTGTCTTGAAGCATCGAGTTTTACCGACATCTTGTGCCTCCTTATTGTCGCTTACATATCAACGATTGAACGAAAATGAGAAGCACATTTGTACCAAATGTAAATACATACTGAACACAAGAAAAGCGACCCTAAGGAAGAATTCTTGTTGTTAAAAAAATACCTGCAATTCAGTGAACAGTGGCAGTATGTTTGCCACTACCCATATTCTGTAAATTGTCCGTGGGAAAAAGTATGGCTCCAGCTGCCGTGCACTGTTAACTGACGGTGGGAAAAATACGGTCACCGCCTGTAAACAGTCAAATGTGAGCGGTCAAATGTTGTCAACGGGTGCATTCTAAACACAAACGTGTTGCAGTTTATCAGTTGTATGCGTGAAATGTAATGCAACGCCACAATTTACGTGCCTTCGTTGTCTTTAAAATTTGCAAACAGATCACTACAAATCAGAACTACGCCACTGCCTTGCCTGGAGCTAGTGCCAGTCCCAAGCCTGGATAAAGGAGGAGGGCGTCGGCAACGGCCTGTGATGCCATAAGCTGTCGATAAACTGTGGAATTACTACTACAGATGCCATCTTTAAAACAGATTTATTGCATACGTTTCTTATGGCTGCCAGAGCTCTTGAAGTGATCATACGATGGAATAGCGTATTAAAAAAGTTACTTTATAACGTTGAGTAAAAGGTTTTAAAGGTGTATAAAAAATCCTAATAATTTGGAGCATCGAATGTTTAACGAAATCTTGCTGCTGTTACGGCTATTGATGTTCACTTAAATTACACATAAAGCAGTGTCTGGCGCAACGCCAAAATTAAATAAATTCGTAAAATGTAACTAGTGGTTCCTCAGTGTATATATATATATATATATATATATATATATATATATATATATATATATATATTTGTATATATTAGGTCTGATTCCGGAAGCCTCAAATTGTCGTTAAAAACTGGATAATGTAATTGCAGTATATATATATATATATATACAGCAATTACATTATCCAGTTTTTACCGACAATTTGTGGCTTCCGGAATCAGACCTAATGTTAATAGTGTATCCTATAGTTTAATGATGTCTTATGGTTGGCGTTAAAAGTATCAAAAGCTGTACAACTATTCTAGGTTGTCATCCACAAAAACGTCCGCAAATGGGAGGAGGATTCCCCAAATGCGGACAAGGGAGAAGGGGTTTTGCCCATTGCGGGCGTCCGCATCTAAATCTGATACATACAGCTATTTCACCCTGTGCTACAAACATCTTTCATGCAGTTGACTGCCTATTTTGAATGTTAAGCGACTTTTATTAAATTCAAATTTGACGTTAGGGATTACATTAGGTGACATTTACTCGTTTTCAGACACTTAATGTTGACACTCTGTTGGACCTGTGATAAAGATCTTTTCGAAGAGAACGAAGTGCTTAGACACCTTTTTACCGTTTTTTCCGAATTTACAGTATATAAGTCTCATGTTACTACCGGTACATTGATATTATTACTCCCAGTAGACTCCTAAATAACCTCGGATAAAACGATTTAAAGGTGTGCAAACATAGCCAAATATCAGGGCAGTATTTCTTCTTTGAGCTTTTCTTCTTTCTCTCAACGAAGATCTCAGACCTTTACGGGAGACGTGACCTCATTTACACATATGACATTTTCATGTTCTGACATTTCATTCGCATGGGTTATTGCTATTCAATGACGAATGGAAATTCAGATGATAATGGCAAATATTTCAATGTGTATTACGTGCCTTTAGATGTTCCTGTAAATTCATTGTTGTTTTAATCCAAAAGATATAAAGTAAAAATATGTTTTATTGATTCCCATAGACATTTTTAAACAACGATTTAAATTAAAAGTAAAATAATTATATCAATTTTATAATAAATTGTAAAACTATTGCATGTGGTCATTTAATTTTAGCGATTCCGCTTTACTTTTGTGTAGATCTTGTTTCCATGTTGTTATATTTTCCAAAGATACGAACTTTAACTTTATATGGCGCCTAGCAAGGGTATAGGAAAATGAATTTACAAACTGTATTTATCGATAACATAAACATTATTTTTTATGATATTTGTTTATTATTATATACAAGAATTTAACCATTAGTTATTTTCTTGATAATATCGCAAGCTTTGAGATAAGCATCTCGAATGAAAAGGTAGATTCCCATCGGTGCACGAAGGACTTGTAGGCCTACGAAGAGTCCTTGGAGGAAACGGTCATCTTCAAAAGCCAATATAGAGAACCAAAGGAAGGGAATTATCAAATCCAAGTGTTGTAGTTGGCCTTTCTAGTGTTTAACAACATTTTATGTGGCTGTCAATGCCATTAACGTCGACTTAACTTTTCCCTAAGCAAATATTTTTTTTATTAAATAAAGCTTTGCTACAGTTTATCACTTAAACCGGTGTAACTGAAGACTCCAAAACTGATTTGATTCGATCTTAAACGCGCCAAGGCCTGACACAGCTTCAGTACAACAGCCAAAACCGGTTTAAATTCACTTCATAATAAAATCTAAAAGCTATTTGTGACACTCAACAAAGCGAAGCTAATTTGTTACCAAATGTATGTCAATGACTTTTTTAATCTCTTTATGTTCCTAACATATGCTCATATGTATTAGGCCAAAAGGCTCGCAACATTTTGGAAATAAATGATCAGTTAATTGTTGGACCAACTGAGTCTTACATGTACCAGCAGTTCAGGATCATCTTGCGTCGAATAGACCTCTAAATTAAGAATTTTTATGATTAAATTGTACCAGACGACAATGAGCAATTGAAAATCAGTTGTTAGGCCAATTTTAATCCAAAGTCCAGGTAAACCATCTTACATCTTTATGTGCTTAGACAGCCAACAGGCGTGAGTTTAAACGATCTATTGTTACAGCGACTGATTATAAACCATACCAGAAGTTCATCGTCTCCTTCGTAAAATATTCAATAAAGTGAGACATTAAATGAATAAAGTGGATAAGGCAACATTGAGCAAAACAACATTTACCCTTATAGTCATTGGTTACAACATAATGAACAAACAATTATATGAAAATTGCGACTTATAAATCACTAGAACATAAACTATGTCTTGGATCCTATAATCCCTTGAAAAATTGAGCTAAATTAAACAGAGGTTTCTGCCTATGCCAATCAGTCAGTCGCTAATGGAACACAGGAAACCAGTCTAAAGCAGTTATAGCTAAGAGTGTTGCAGATAAATTGGCTTTGCTGTCACACTGACCTACTTTAGCTAATATTGGAATAAATACTGTCGAGAAGAAGGTACACAGTATGGAAACATTTATTTGATTTGCTTAGGTCCTAACTGTCGCTTAATTTGTTAATTTGTTAAATTCATATGCTGTACTGTGATTGTTGGAGTTGATTATACAAAGTGTTTTGCAGCTGTAGTGTTGCGCCGATGGAAAAGCTGTCTAAACCTGTAGAGTTTGACGACATGTATTAAAAACAAGAAATGAGTACAAATCAGTGTTGGATTTTTCGGTCTTGGAGAATTTTCAGAAATTAATGATTCTGATGTGAATTTATCCTATAAAATGCCAAAGATAAATTTATTCGACCAGAGCAACTATGAGAATTTGAAATCGAAAGTAAAAATTAAGCAGTTGATTTCCAGTGACGTAGAATTATTTATGAGGAAGTGGCACATGACGATTTGTCGATATAAATAAACTCCTGTCCACATTGTCTCAATTAGCGAGGATATTTTTGCACAGTCCAAATCTGAGATTTCTGTTGCATATAACCAACTTTTCTCATATTTTTCTGACGCTTTCAAGCAGCTTCGTCAAATGAAATCCACTGTTAAGTTTCAATTTGTGTTATTTTGTTAAAAATTAAACTACAGTATTAGCAAAAGGCCTTCTTAATTGGTGGTTCAAAATAATAATACGAGTTAAAAAGTAAAATTTGGTTTGCAGCCAGCAATTAAATCACTGAACATGACTGAAGCGGGACATCAACTTCAGAAACTGATGGAATGCTGTATATGTTTCCAAGCATTTACTGATCCTAGAATGTTGCCATGCATTCACACATTCTGTCTGGAATGCCTTATACAAACGGTCGATGCAGCAAAGAAGAAATCAGGAGAGAATATGCCTTGTCCCTTGTGCAGAAAAGTGTTTCTTATTCCAGCAAATGGCCTCGATGGACTACAGAAAAATTACTTCATGAAACATATCATTGAGGTCACAGCCAATTTGCAACTAAGTAACACGTCAGTCGTTCTTTGTGATATATGCAAGAATCTTTATGAGGGCGACGAAAAGACAAGAACTGCTACGATGCGCTGCGTTGAATGCAGAGACAACTTGTGCGATATTTGTGCAAAAGCACATAAGCTGCAGAAATTGAGCAAAGATCATCATGTTGCGAAAATTGGAAGTGAAACAGAAGAAGACATCAGAAAAATTACACGAACAGGAAATTGTACTGATCATAATCAAAAGCCGTTAGATTTCTATTGCGCTGATTGCAAGAAAATCTTATGCGTGGTATGTTTTGTTGAAAAACATTCATCACATAAATGCAAAGGTGTCACTTCAGTCGAGGAGGAATTCCGAAAAACAATTCAAACGAATTCATTAAAGATTTCGAGAATGGCAGACGAGATGTTAAAAGAGTGCAAAAGCGTGGAACAGAGAAGGGAAAATATCCTTTTAAAATTAGCAGAAACAGAAAGTGAAATTCGTAAAAGAAATCTAGAACTTAAAGAAATGATAGATAACCACACAAAGTCCCTGCTTGATGAGTTGTCTCTTATAAAAGAGAAACAGGTCAAAGGTTGTGAAAACGACAAGGAAGAAATTGAACGGATTCGCATTATTTTAAAGAGTTTTGAGACTTACTGCACTGAACTAAGATCGAAAGGTTCGGCCAGCGACATCTGCAGCTGTGTTGACAAATTGTCAGTGAGAGCAGAAGAGTTGGAGAAAGATCACGAGGAATTCTTTGGTCGTCCGCGTCTTTCCAAACAACAGATATACGAGAAGGTTTAGAGAAGTACGATAGGAATGTCGTGGGACAAATTATAGGTAAAAATTTTCAAAATTGTTTAAGTTAATTTTCTGAGATGGATGGCTTTTTGTTTAAGCAGACTGGACAGAGAACTTGCAAAGAGGACAAGTTCTGTCTTTGGTCTGCAACTTTTGTGGTATCGCTTAGGTTCGGGTTGAAATCTCATTCTTTTCCGGAATAATTATCTTCAGGCCTGAGAGACCTCAAAGAATTCAACTGGTTCTGTTTCGAATGATATGTGGTTTTAAGACATGGTTTTGCCTATAAGCTACCGTTGATTGAGGCCACGTGTATTGTAATATTGATAACGCTATACACGTTTCCGAAAAAATTTTTATGTTGGATAACATAATATTCCATTACACAACAGTACACTGTATCACATTACATCAGATCACATCACATTTCATTGCTTTATATCACACTTCTTTAAAAAGGTTATAATACATTACATCGCATCAAAATATATAAGTTCATTTTGCATTTCGTTAGAATACATAACATTGTATTCGATGATTGCATAGATCGCATCAAACTGCAATGGATTACGTTGCATTCGATTACATAATATTAGATTACATTACATTGCATTCGATTATATTACATTAGATGTAATAATTCTATGACAAATGTTCATAAAAATAAGTGCTAGGCAAAATGTTCAGTTATAATAAATGGTGAAGATAATTGAATATTATTGTCAGTTAAACCATCAGTTTTCAATATATCTTTTTCATCTGCTTAAACAGAAACCAGGACATGGATGGAGAACTATGTAGCTGTCGTGGGATTAGGTGATAATCCTACTAGAACAAACGACGTCATCCAAATAAATCTGCGTCGTCCAAATAAAATTTTAACTCAACAACAAATACCGACAACAATGAGGAATGAAGCCTCACCCACCGTTTACTGTAACACGATGTACGTTACAGGAACAGGAGCCAAGGTAGATGAAATCTGGAAATACAACATGGCTTCGGGTTGGGTGAAATGCGCTTCTTTAGTTCAAGGCCGACGTAGACACAGCGCAGCGTTTATCGACGAAGTGTTGTACATCTGTGGAGGATTTGTTGATTCCGATGGAAGAGTTCTAGACAGCGTGGAAGCCTACAACGCAGTCACCGACAAATGCTCAAGAGTTGGAAAACTGGTTAATTGCTTCAAGAGTTCAGGCAACTGTGCTCCACTGAAGACTTCGCTCTATATTTTCGGTGGTTACGACAAAAATGACTGTGCGATGAATCACGTTCAAGTGTATAACACTAAACTGCATACATGCACACTCCTTTCAAAACCAATGCCACGTGGTTATCACTTGTTGCGAGCTGCACTTTGGGAAAATTCTGCTATTGTGATTGGACGTCATACTTGTTTTATATTTAACTTTGAGACGGAGACTTGGCAAGAAAGACAACAGTTCAAGACTGATGTTGGTCATTTTGGTTTGGTTCTTGATAATGAAAGACTCTTTGTCATCGGAGGAGGAAACAACGAAACGCATGTAAATGGTCGGGAGAAATGGAAATGCAGAGACGACGTACTTTATGTTTCAATTCGAAATATCATCGAGAATAAACCGACTGAGTGGAAGATTCATGCAAAACTGCCTCATCCAACTCTGATACAGGCCTACGAAAAATTGTCTTGTTTTATCCCATAGTTAAAAAAATAACAGTGTTTCTTTTATAAATTGTTATATTTCTGTATCCTATTCTCATTCATCCTCTTTTTATATCTCTTGCGGCTCAAATTCTGTCCACCGTAGCCGCCTGGTTATCTGCTTCACCTTTGTGATAATAAAAAATGACATTTTTGATATGAGCATTATCCTTTCACAGATTTTATGGTACATAAAACACACGTACGCACGCACGCACGGACGCACGCACGCACTCACACACACACACACTCACACACACTCACACACACACACACACACACACACACATATATATATATATATATATATATATATATATATATATATATATATATATATATATATATATATATATATATATATATACTAGACAAATAACAGAACTTGCTAAGGGCCTTCTATGCATCATACAAATATATATATATATATATATATATATATATATATATATATATATATATATATATATATATATATATATTTGTATATTTGTATGATATATATATATATATTTGTATGATATATATATATATATATATATATATATATATATATATATATATTTGTATGATATATATATATATATACTAGACAAATAACAGAACTTGCTAAGGGCCTTCTATGCATCATACAAATATATATAAATATATATATATATATATATATATATATATATATATATATATATATATATATATACTAGACAAATAACAGAACTTGTTAAGGGCCTTCTATGCATCATACAAATATATATATATATATATATATATATATATATATATATTTGTATGATATATATATATATATATATATATATATATATATATATATTTGTATGATGCATAGAAGGCCCTTAGCAAGTCCTGTTATTTATATAGTTCCTTTTAAGAACCTCGAACACGCGCTAAAAATGCGTAATCTACATACCAATAGCTTTAGACGAGTTGCCAATTTAGTACTTTTAGAAAAGGCTACCTATTTAACCATGGCCTGAATTTATTCAAATTGTCCCACAACTTTAATTTGCTTTATTTGATACTATTTACTGTTCATTTTCGTTTAATCGTTTAACAAACTCCACCACTGCCTTTAGTAGGGTGATGCCAGTCCCGCGCCTGGATAAAGAAGGAGGGTGACGTCAACGGCGTTTGTGATGCCATAAGATGTCGTTAGACTGGAAATTTGCACTTGTCACAGGTAACACGGTTGCTAGAATGAAAAATATATAAAGCGCTGTGAAGCTATTTAAGGGTGTCTTAAGCACACCCTAATAGTATTCTTAGCATCGAGTGTTTAACGACAACCTATGATTATATATATATATATATATGAACTATTCTTAAACTTGTAAAGCGCCATAATTCGCGACTGAAACGCATTAAAAACAGATGCAAGCAGACTTCTAAAAGCAAGAAGCGAATCGGCAAATTATTCCTTCATACATATTGCGTTTGGTGATTGAGTCTCTGGTGAGGTCTAAGACTCGACTCAAAAACTAACCACTCACATTTTCCGCATTCACCAACTTTTTCCCACTGTCCTTTGCATCGGAGTCTGCATTGAAACGGCGGGTTAGTCAGTAAGTTAATCAGTTAGATCGTTAGACGTCGTTAAACTACGGAACTAATGAAACTTCGGCACTGCGGCGTTCTGGTGGTTCCAGCGTGAAACCTGGATGAAGGAGGAGGGAGAAATCAATGGCCTTTGATACCGTAAGATGTCGTTAAACTGCGGAACTATTAATCGTAGTCACGAATTGCAATTCAAATTAATGGGATGTGGACGTTAACGACTTCGGCGGACACGATATATCACCAAACACTGGAAACTATGACTAATCGCAAAAATACTACCATAACTGATTCAAAATTCAAAATTAAAATTCACCTTTAGCTCACTTGCTTCTATGATATAATCCCCATTTTCGTTTAATCGGTAATAACTCCGCCACTGCCTTTAATCGGGTATTGCCAATCCGAAGCCTGGATAAATGAGGATTTGAAAATCAACGACATTTGATGCCACAAGATGTCGCTGGACATTGCATTAATCGACAATGTCCGTTACTGCCGTACTCGGGTAGTGTCAATGATTCGAGTGGATAAAAGAGGAAGGTGACGTCAGCGCCTTTTGAAGAAGTACGATGTCATTATAAATTGAAACTAATTGCTAATTTCCGTGTAGGGTCCAAATCCTCCACCATTCGTTCAAAACATATAAAGGCCACGACATGCAGCCAACAAGATGTCGTCAAACACTAGGTACCACCACTAATATTACGCTAAGCTTAGACACCTTTAAATCGCTTTTCTATTACCATACATAGTGGTCAATTTCGCCCAATCCACAATGCTACATAAAAGGAGGAAAGGTGAAGGTCCAATTCAACCGGAACTAATAAACAGAATGCTACTAACACAAACATGTGGGCACAGTAGGCCTCTGTCCAACTGTAGAAAGACCCTACCTAATCCTACCAGTACTTCAATTCTATGCTTGTTATGTAACGAGAGGTCGACGTTAATGGCCTTTTCAACCGTAATGTATCGTTAAACGAAAATGAGGAATACATGATGTAGAACAAAACGATTTGAAGTTGTCCATCTGTGACCTTAACTTAGTACAATTAACACATACGTTACTTTACATGTTAGAGTTGTTCTACAATGCATTATTTTGCGCCTTTCATGAAATTCTCGTTGACGGTATAATTATTAGGGCTGTACCGAAGAGGTGATTATAACTATTCGGCCGAATATGAATAATTGGACCAACAATTCGGCCGAATACGAATACGAATAGTAACTATTGACCTGCTCAAGCCTCGAAGACTGAACGTTAACACTGCACACAAAGAATGAGATACTGAGAATACGATACCGCGGTCCAGGCAGTAGTCAACGCCTGGCTGCATCCAGAGCATATATTATGTTAATGAGAGAGTCACTTCAGTCCACTCGCTATAGCAGCCGCATATGCAGAAACGGGTGTCACGTGGCCACTATTCGTATTCGGTCCAACCGCTACTATTCGGCCGAATACCGAATAGCTTTTTGGCCCACTATTCGGCTCCGAAGCGAATACGAAGCGAATGTTCGGTACAGCCCTAATAAATTATCTCTCAAAAGTTCCATAGATCTCGACAAGAACTCATCAATCCAAGCACCACCCTCTTGGCTTTCCAACCAATTTCGTGTGACGACCATCGACTGATGCCTTCAGCATTATCACAATAGAGCTATGGAAGCATTTCTCATTAATGTATCTTGTTTTAGTAGCTATGACAACGTAGTAACGTCGTGTTAGAAAGTGAGAGCATGCAAGACAGACAATAATTACATTATCCGCTTTATATCGACATCTTCTGGAAGTTGACTTTGGTTTATACCATTCCAAACCCTTAAACGCTTGATGTTCCACTTTGGTTACGGTTAGACACCTTTAAATCGCTAAGTCCAGTGCTATATAAGCCACTTTCGTTCTAGCCTTTTTTCGGGATTCAACGGATTCAGTTGGGAATTTCAAACTCGATGCAAAGGGCTATGGCAGACACGATATACTGTACATCCTTACAACTGAATAGCGGAATTCCAGTCATTGCAGAGAATGATAATGGCCTGAAAATGGTAAAGTGGTACAAGAGCAAAATGATCAACCCACCGTCTCCTTCTGTTCCTCCTTCTCCGCCTCCTCCTCACTACCACCACCACCTCCTCTTACTGCCTGTTATCGTTGTTCTTTGATTATAATTATAATCATCGTTTTCGTTCAATCGCAACAGTTACTGTTGAGATATGAATATAGTTTTGACCTCTGAATGAGAAAACTCGGCGCGCGACGAAGAAAATTCAGAACGAACTTAAAATCGGTTTTTATGTTGAAGGGTGAAAAGTTTGTCTAAAACTCGTGTATTTTATCACACATAGCAAGAAGATGTTTCAATGTGTAAATTTACGGCTTTACAAGCCTCAGAGTATAGATGATATATTAATAAAAAATCAATTATTCGATTAAACCTATGTAAACGGCCCTGTCGTTAAACTACGGAGTCCACAAGATGTCGCTGTGCTCTTGATACTACTAATAATATTAGGCTAGTGTTAGACACTTAAAATCGCTTTTCTCGCTTCTGTGTTAACCTAATTTCTTCATCAGTTCTTATTTATCCAATAGTTTTTTTTTCAAAATGAGGTGTATAGATTGGTGTGCAATATTTAAAAAGGCAAGAATTTGTAAACAAGTCAATATAATTTTTTGAATTTCGTGTAAATAGATTTTACATTTGAATGCCAAGTTTGTGGTATATAATTTGTTTACTTCTGTGTTTTAGTGGGAGTCAAGTGATGATTTGAACATTGTGTGTCAAATTTCACATTTATATTAAGTGCTGGATAAGAATCTCATTTGTTTGCTTATATTTGTTGGATATGTTATGGATATTATATTTACTGGTATTATTATGATTTGAGCATTGTGTTTCTATACAGGTGTTATTCATTTGCAAATAATTGAATAGGAACAAGATAATCTTGGATTAGCCATAGATAAAAGGGCTTCAAATACTTGACTATTTTTTGTATCATAAGTGTATTATTTAACATGTATTATTTTTTAAATGATTCGCATGTATTATTATGATAAGAATGAATGATTGTTTAGCCATATGCTTAGGTTTAACGAACAATCAATAAACTATAATCGTTATAGATGAAAGAAAAAAGGGACTTAAACAAATAAAAAGGATTTCAGGCGTTTGCGAGACTGGGTAGGAGAGAGACTAAGTAACTGAAGCCGCAGCTCAAGAGGAAGGCAGTTCCAGCTGGTAGTACAGTAGTACAGCTAGTAGAAACATCGAACGCGGCTGCCAGAGCCGTTTATGTTGACTGTAGCTTATTTACAGTAAATCGTCAGCGGTTTTTTTTTCGTTGTCATTCGCCTCTATTAGCGAATAAAACGCATAAAACAGTCGGTGGGAGTAAGGTAAAACAGGGACGACTTTAGGCCACATTTAGGGTTTTGACACCTTTATTTCGCTTTCTCGACATCGTAAATGTCTCGTTTTTTCAATCACGAGTGTCAGATGAGACTAGAAACCTGAAGTAACGTTAGTATCAATGGTAATAAATTGTAAAACGCTGGATTCTATTCATGTTAGGTTACGCTTAAACACCTTTAAATCACTTTTATTTAAGGTTATATATAATTTAGTTCCATTCAAATGCTGTTGTTCTTGATCGGGGTTTCTAGTGTGGAGAAACGTTGAAAGTGAACGGCCATGGCAGTCAAACATTTCGTTAAACAATCGATTCTACTAACTAATACTAGGGTCTGTTTAGACAGAACTGTTTAATTACGTATTCTTCTAACTCTTTTTTACATATTTTCCTGCATGTAGTTAAATCCGCGAGTGCATAAAACACAATAAAAAACTATTCCCAATGAACTTCAACGGCATTTGATGATAAAAGATGTCATTAAACATTGGAAACTACCACAACTGACCACAAACCACTGCGAATCAGTTTGCATATATTTCATTTTTGTTTCACATTGCCATGGTCCTGCGAAATCTTTACCTGTACGTGAGGGAGTTCGAATTCAACGTCCCCGAGCATTCAAAATGATAAACAATTGAAACTACCATTAATCGCGCATTTTCGCTGAATCGCTTGCAAACTCTGCATTTGCCTTTAGTCCGGAGATGTCAGTTCGAAGCCTGGATGAAAGAGGAGGACAACGCAAATCATCGTCGTAGTGACATAGTGTTGTTAACCTCCAACTACTGAACCAGGCTTTTATGTGAGAATATGTAGAAGTCAACGGCCCTGGCAGCCGTCATCTTTCCTTTAAACACTAGAAACTACTAACACTAATCACAAGTTACGATGAGTGACTTTCCATGTAATAAAAATATAAAATATGAATTACAATATATGAAATATTAGCATATGTTCACACACTTTTCATTCACTATCGTATTTAATATTTAATATTCAGTTCTACGGATTTTTATCGTGGCTGCCAGAGCCGTTTGCGTCGAGTTTTGAATGCCCATTAATGCCTGCAAACGCTAGAACGAAAGTGACTTATATAGCACTGGACATAGCGATTTAAAGGTGTCTAAACGTAACCAAAGTGGAGCATCAATTGTTTAAGAGTTTGGAATGGTATTATAAACCAGTCAACATCCAGAAGATGTCGATAAAAACAGGATAATGTAATTACTTGTCCTGCATGCGCTTACTTTCCGACACCACATTGCTACGTTGCCACAGCTGCTAAAACAAGAAACATTTGTGCGAAAAATGCTTCCATAGCGCTACTGTAATAAAGCTGAAGGAATCAGTCGTTGGTCGCCTCCCCAAATCGGTTGGAAAGCCAAGAGGGGAATGCTTGGAATGAAACGTTCTTGTAGAGATTTATACAGCTTTTGAGAGATAATTATCCCGTCAATGAGAATTTCACGAAAGGCGCACAATAATGCATTGTAGAACATAATTCACCTGTAAGGTAACATCTGTGTTAATGTTACACTTAACATAAATGTGAAATTTGACACACACTATTTAAAGAATTCACTTGATTCCCGTTAAACACAGAAGTAGTAAACAATTTATAAACCACAAACTTGGTATTCAAATGTAAAATCTATTTACATGAGATTCAGAAATTTGTATTGACTTATTTAGAAAATCTTGCCTTTTTTAACAAGATACGCCAAGCTATAGAGATTATTTTGGAAAAGGTATTCAGTTAGGAGCTATTGTGAACAACTGTTGATTAAATGAGGTTAAAATAGAAGCGAGAAAAGCGATTTAAAGGTGTCTAACACTAGCCAAATATTAGTTGTATCAAGCGCTCAGCGACATCTTGTGAACTCCAGAGTAGGACAATTTGAAATCGTTTTGTTCTACATTATGTGTTCCTCATTTTCGTTTAACGATACATTACGAATGAAAGGGCCGTTAGCGTCGACCTCTCATTACATAGCAAGCGTAGAATTGAACTACTGGTAGTTCCAATGTTTAACGACATCTTATCACATCAGAGGCCGTTGACGTCGCCCTCCTCCTTCACCCGGACTTGGGACTAGCAATACCGGAGTATACCAGTGGCGGATTTTTAAGCATTTCCATGGAATACATGCCACCACACACACACACATGCACACACAGACGCACGCACGCACACACACGCACGCGCACACACACACGCACGCACACAGCATGCAAAAAATGTAATGTTTACCCGTGATTGCCTTTCAGGCTTTGCTGCATTTTATCTTATGGAGCTACGCAACTCGGTCTCATCCATAACTGACCGTAGATCCCTTTGCTCATCTGCGCAACGTAACCTAGCTGTCCCTTAGGCACAATTTTTCACCACATGGAGAAAATAAGTTATCAGGTTGGGACCACTTCTCAAGAGTTTGAGTTGAAAAGGCTCTTTATAAATTTGCGATTACAATAACAATTACATTCCGGTGGGCAACGATCACCTGTCAACTCTTTAATTTACAATTCACGGGTTCTGCGTTCAATATCGCACGCCTATACAAACCACAGCAGACGCGCCTAGTCCTGAAACACCTTGACTACAACAAGCAAAACCAGGTTTAAATTTACTTGATAATAAAATCTAACAGCTATCTGTGACACACAACAGAGCAACGGTAATTTATTGCCATATCTACGTTAGTGATTATTTTTGTATCTTTATGTACCTAACATATGATCGCATGCAGGCATACAACCGGCTTCAAACATATTGAAAATAAATGAAATATTGGAAATAAATGATCAATTGTTGGAGCAACTGATTCTTGTACGTACCAGGAGTTCAGCATCCTCTTGCGACGAATAGATCTCTAAATTTAGACGTTTTATGAATAAACTCTTCTACACAACAATGAAGAAATAAAAAACAGTTTTAAGCCAATTTTAATTCTAAGTCTAGGCGTAACATCTTACGTCTTTATGTGCGTTGATAACCAGCAAGCGTGAGAATAAACGACAGGATGTCATTGCATACGACAGCATGAACAAACAGTAATACGAAAATTGCAACTAATCATTTTTAGGACATGAACTACCCCATAGATCCTATCAACCCTTGTATAATCGAGTTAACTTTGTAAAAGGTTTCTGCCTATGTCAGTCAGTCAGTCGTTTAGGGTGTGCAGAAAACTAGTCCAAACAAAATAGCAACCAAGGCAGTTAGAGGTAAATAGGCTTTGTTGTCATTTGCATGCACTTAGTTTGACCTCATTTAACTAGAAACGTATTTTAATAAGAAACTGTCAAGAAGACACAAAGTAAGAAAACATTTGACTGTTTTTCTTAGGTCCTAAATGTCTCTTAATGTGTTAATTTGTTAAATCCATGCGCTGTACTGCGATTGTTGGAGTTGACTAAACAAAGTGTTTAGTAGCTGTAGTGTTGCGCCAATCGAGAAGCTGTCTTAGCATGTAGACTCTGACGACAGGTATAAAAAACAAGAACGAGTACAAATCAGAAATGGCTTTTCCGATTTTGGAGAAAATTTTGAACTCAACGTCTTAATTTATCTTAGAAAATGCCACAGATAAATTTAATCGATCAGAGCAACCTTTAGAATTTGAAATCGAAAGTAAAACTTAAGCAGCGGAAATTTAACCCGTAATTTCCAATGATGTAGAATTATTAACGAACAAGTGGCGCACGGCGATTCGTCGATATAAATAAACTGCTGTCTGTCACGAATAGACAACTCGTGTGTTCGAGAAAACTGTTTTTTCTCCCGACATGGACTGCTAGGCTACAATTTATATACAGCCTTTAAATATACAACTTTAACTATTTACAGTTCTGTTTAAAAAAACCCTTCAAATGTTCAGTAATAACTATTGTCCACAAAACTACTAAAACAGGAGCTACTTACATTTTCATGGCTAAACATCTAACTAAATAAATTTACTTCTTAAATCACACTACTGCCATTTTAAACTGTACATGTTTCCCTTCTCTTGATTCCCCTCTCTCTCAAACCAGCTAGCCCTTTTATAGCCCAATACTTCGAGACACACCCTTCATTCATATCGTGCCCAGAACTCACTTAAGCGTGACCCAACCCTAGTACTTTTATGTAGCGCTAATATATACTTTCTTCGCTACACTGTCCACAGTTTGATTTTGTTAAATTTTGCCGCATTTAGCGATGAAATTTTTGCCATAGTCAAAATCTGATATTTTTCGTGCAAATAACCAACTTTTCTCATGCTTTGGTGATACTTTCAAGCAGCTTCGTCCAATGAAATTCACTGTTAAACTTTGATTTGTGTCATTTTGCAAAACTTAAATTAGTAATATTACTTAATTGGTGGTTCGAAATAATAAGAGTTGAAAAGTAAGTTTTCTTGCAGGCAGCAATTAAACCATTTAACATGGCTGCAGCTGGATGTCAACTTCAGAAACTGACGGAATGCTGTATATGTTTCCAAACATTTACTGATCCTAGAATGCTGCCATGCATTCACTCGTTCTGTCTTGAATGTCTCAAACAAACAGTCGATGCCGGAAAGAAGAAATCAGGAGAGAATATGTCTTGTCCATTGTGCAGAAAACTGTTTGTTATTCCAGCAAATGGCATCGATGGACTTCAGAAAAACTTCTTCATAGAAAATCTCATGGAAGTCGCGACTAATTTGCAACTAAGCAGCACGTCAGTCATTCTTTGTGATATATGTAAATATCTCTATGAGGGCGACGAAAAGACAAGAACGGCAACGATGCGCTGCTTTGAATGCAGAGACAACTTCTGCGATAGTTGTGCAAAAGCACATAAATTGCACAAATCAAGCAAAAACCATCATATTGCGAAAATTGGAAGTGAAACGGAAGAAGACATCAGAAACATGCTACGATCAGTAAATTGCACTGATCATAATGAAAAGCCGTTAGATTTTTATTGTGCTGATTGCAAGAAAATCCTCTGCGTAGTGTGTTTTGTTGAAAATCATGCATCACATAACTGCAAAGGTGTGACTTCAGTCGAGGAGCAATTTCGACAAAGAATTCAAACAAATGCATTCAAGATTGCGAACTACGCTGATGAGGTGTTAAAAGAGGGAAAGAGAGTGGAACTGAGAAAGGAAAATGTCCTTTTAAAATTAGCAGAAACAGAAAGTGAAATTCGAAAAAGAAATCTACAACTTAAAGAAATGATAGACGACCACACAAAGTCCCTTCTGGATGAGTTGTCTCTGATAAAACAGAAGCAGGAAAAGAATTATGAAAACGAAAAGGAAGAAATTGAACGGATTCAAGTCGTTTTAAAAAGTTTTGAGACTTACTGCACCGAACTAAGATCGAAAGGATCGGCCAGCGACATCTGCAGCTGTGTTGACAAGTTGTCGGTGAGAGCAGACGAGTTGGAGAAAGATCACGAGGAATTCATTGTTCGTCCACGTCGATCATTCGAAGTTTCTTTCCAAACAACAGATATACGAGAATTTTTAGAGAAATCCAACAGGAATGTCGTGGGACAAATTAAAGGTAAAAATTGTTCTAATTCCTTAAGTTAAGATTCTGAGGTGGATGGTTTGTTTTTTGAGCAAAGTGGACAGAGAACTTGCAAAGAGGACAGGTTCTCGTTTTAGTCTCCAACTTTTGCGATATCGCTTATTTTTGAGTTGAAATCTCCCATTTTCCGGTTTGCTTATCTCCTGTGTCGCTTGTCTTCTGTCCTGAGAGACCTCAACAGTTCGGCTGAATCTGTTTCGGATGATCTGTGGTTTTAAAGTATGGTTTTGATTAGAAGCGACCGTCGATTGAGGCGACGTGTTTTATAATAAAAACGATGCAATACACGTTTCAAGATATGATATTACAATGACTAATAAAATATTCCA